>JAQGBA010000071.1:0-76949 GCA_034698125.1 Prionchulus punctatus | reverse complement strand
TTTTTAAACTATATGTGCACAAAGTTATCAAGTGAAGAATATGCCGTCGGGGGGGGGGGACTCCTTCACATGATCCCATCTTTGTTATTTAGGCATCTAACGATATTCAGATTCAATTTTTACGATGCACTCTAACCTCGACGATATATTCAGGCGAATGTATAATTTATTTTTTTTATCGCAAAACCCAGAAACACCAACACCGAATAATGAGAAAAACAGCGAAAGGAACATTTTATCGCGTTAAAATCCTTGTAAGTTTTCCGTATTCACGTAAATGAAATCGTCGAAAGGTTTTTCCGATTGTCGGCGTGTTGCTTGTGTACCACGACGTATACGATGAACGTCAAAGCGACGAAGAAAAACAAAACGAATCCCATCAGTAGACTAATCAGTATCACGCGGTTAACGCAGAGTTGCCATTGATTACGATGGATCGTCGACCGGTCGCCCGATTCCGTCCTGGCGCTGATTTTATTGAGCGACGGCGAAAATGAAAATCTCGATGATGGCGATCGTGAAGATCCTGAAATCGGTTTCGCGAATAAGTTTCAGGTCTATATAGCCGTTTCTCTCGAAAAAACTACTCTGGTACGAATATTTCGAATAATAAAATGGAAAGTTTTTCAAAAAAATTTTGAAAATTGTTCATTACCGAGTAGGGAAGTGTTCAATCCATCGGTTTCTTCGAGAACTAAGATATCTTTGGTCGAAACATCCAACGTGGCGTCGTTCGGTGACAAGTTGTCGGAATAGGAACCTAAACTTCTGGCTCTCCTTTTTTTGTCGCAATTCGGCGGCTGAAGCGAATGAGAAGAAGCTGATGACATTATATTATTTTTAAGCGAAAATCTAGTTGTTCGTCGACATCTTGTTACGTGGACGCGAAAAGTGAAGAAGAGGAAAAAATTGGAAAGTTGAGTTTTATATATTAATTTTTATATTAATTTTCGACTTTCGTTTCTTCGTGCTCACGGAGTGAAAATATTTAATTAGAAGTTCATAAAAAATAGTGTCGTAACGTAGACTCGAAAACTTTGAACGAATACTGAAAATTTTAATTCACGCGAAGGTAATGGACGTGTTTTTTTTAATTTGTTTGTTAAAAGTTTTTAAAAAGACGAAAAGAACTATTTCGACGTAATTTTTCGTCGACCTTACCGTAATTCCAACGCAGCTGCCATCCATTTTCGTGCATATTCTAATTTGACATCGAAAGTGAATGTAAGAATAGTCCGGATACTTGAATACCAGAGTCTCGGAATAAGCTAGGCTTAAATCGTTGCTATAAATCAAATCCGGCAATAGCTTGTTATCCATGCTACATCTGGAAAAATGAAAAATATTTCCGTTTCGTTTCAAAACTGATACTCTCGCGAACGAGATTTAATAGTAATTAGCCCCCGGAACTTAATCGGTAACTTCCCGCCAATTTTAATTACCCGAACGCGTCGACGATTTGCGATTGGCGGCCGTCCGCATTTTCGATGAAACACGAATGAACCGCCATACCGTAAAAATCTAAAACGAAAATTCGGTGGAAAATTCTTTTCGGGATAAATGTTAATTTTTCAATCGCACCATTGTTTCCGCGACATTCCCACCGATGGAAAACTTGATCGCCGACTTTGGCGCTTCTGATCAGGGGCCCGTTATGGGTTTCGCCCCGAACCGTATACCCGCAACTGGGCAGTTCCGTATCGTGAAATATCGCGCCCGTTGGTATCATGCTAAAAAACTCAACTTAGACGTCGAGATGACGGAGGTAGCGATGAATTTCGTTTCTAACCTGACATCAAAATCGGACTTTACAGTTTTTTCCGATTCCGCGTAGAAACATCTTACGTGAAAACTTTTGTCGCCTTTCGTTATAAACGTCTCGTGAAACTGTATGATTATCGTATTGGCGTACGTGACACCGACGGGCGATAACTACGAAAGAAAATCGTTCGTAAAGGCTATCCGAGGAAAAAGAGGTTAAAAATCAATTTGTTACCGATCGAATTCGTTCAGTATTACAAATATTGTAATCGATCACGGTTCGCAATTCGGTAAGATTATCGGACGAACTTAGACTGTAATCGGTGACGCATTCTTTTCGATGGGCGTTGCCCTTTACGTACAGTTTTCCTTTGAACGGTTCTTTAGTGTTGACCGTTAAGTCTATCCTTTTCGTTCGACAGTCGATAAACGGCGATCCGACGATAACGTTACCCGATAACATCGCGGTTGATTCGTATCGCTAAAAAGCTTACGTGCAAAAGTAACTGTACAGAAGTTAAGAGGGCTAGCTAGCGAACGGAAGTTCGATGATTCGAAAAAATCAGGTTGTTTCGGGGACTCGACCATCAACGATTACCCGAACGGAAGCTTAGCTTACCAGCGACGCAAAAAATATTAGGGTATAAAATTTTTCCATGGCGAAATTCCGGAGAAGAGAATCCTTCGCGACGGTGTCCGATACCTCGGCGCTGCTAATTAAGGCCCGACGACCAGCGAAGACCTTCGGAATTCTTTCGACACCTTTTCGATATTACCGAACGAGAGTGACAATGACGAAAATGGAAGTTTCGACGAATATTGCGTAACCTCCGAATCGACGACGCGTGTATCGAAAACCAGTTCGTCGGAGAAAGTGCCCTCGAGGTTTTTTTTTCTTCTTCGGAGATGAAAGATGAACTGTATAATAATCGTGTTCTCTGGTCGTTGGTCGCTGACACGCGCTCGCCCGCACCCTAAACCTTAAAACTTTCGACGTCCGCCGTTTCCAGGCGGAGGTTTAGCAGCCCGAGGCTGGGTGGTCGTTGTCCGGAGCAGTGGAACGAAAGTGGATCGACCGGCGAAAATGATATTTTTTACGTACACTCGTACATTCGGATAATTTCAATAAATGTTTATTCATCAATTCGCAAATACAATACAAACGCCTCGAAAAACTGTCTGTAAAATTTTTGTACGCGCACTACACCGCTACTATTCGTGATCAAAATAAATACTGGGAATGCGAAAATTCGGAACGTTCGAAAAAAGAGACCTAAACTTTTCGGTACGCCGCGATGAAATGTAATCTCTTCGTCTACAAAATTACTTTACTCGCTACTACATGGTCGTGCAAACTTTGGTCTTCATTTTTTGCCTGTCGACGTAACTACCGCATATACATTCTCGTTGAACGGCTTCGTCCAACGCGCCGACGTAACCGTTGACGACGATTTCATCTTTTACTTTGAGTATTTGAACGATTTCTTCCTCCGCTATCACCGTTTTCTGAAAGTCCCGATAATCATGTAGCGTACGCGGATTTGGCGAGATCGCGACCAGTTCGAGGAACCGTCGTTACTTATATTAATGAATTTTTCGGTAGAAAGGTCGAGAATTTTTAGCATCGCTTCGAAGCGGATTAACGACGGCCCTCCGATGCGCTAAGGGCCCTCCTTCCCTGAGTTTTACGGAATTGCGCTGTATTATTTTCTCTCGGATTTCTATCTGCAGTACATCCTCCGCTAGATGAGCGTAGCAAAATTTTGAACGTGATGAATAAAAAAATTTGCCTAATGTTTTGCAAATACTCTCATTCGGGAAGAACGCTCTATAAGATGAACTAATTTCCTCGGTTCCGAGGGGTTCGTCTCGTAGAAATTCCATCTTTATCCGTTATAAGAGTAAAAGTGTGCGAGGTGTATTATAGTGCGACCTTCGCGCGTACGCTACTATTATCGATGGGCGGCAGTGGATTTTTCTCGAGTGGTTTGATAGAATCTTTTAAATTCGTAACGTGATTATCGACGAGCTTCTTAGCTTCTTCTTTCGCTTGTTGCTGCGCCGGAGCTTTGACTTTGTCTACTTTGGGCAACGAGCCGTTTTGTTGCGGAAGTTCCGCCGGTTTCGCGGGCGAGGTACCGCTTTTCCTACTCGCCTTCTCCTTTTCTTTCGTCGTTTTTGCCTTCTCCTTTTCTTTCGTAACGACTACGCCGGCGGGCGCTTCTTCCTTAGCTTTCGCCGCCTTTTCGGCTTCTTTCGCCGGTTCTACTATTTTAGCTTTAGGCTTTTTCGGTTCATCGGCTTCTTTGAATTTCGTCGGTTGTTTCTCGGGTTTTACATCTTGCGCGACGTTCTCCGTCTTTTTTTCGGGAGGCACCTTTTCGAATGTAACCGGACCCGCCGTCGAGCCGACTCCCAAATGAACACTACCTCCGAGCGCCTCGGACGATCTTACCACCAATTTTATCGGAATGTGATCGTCGTCGTCCATGGGAATCGGCGTGACGACGTCGGTGCCCGACGGACTGCCCGAATCCTCGCGTCCCGTCGGAGTTTTGGAACCTTGCGATCCGGTTCGGGATCCGGACAGACTGATGGACATTCGACTCATGCTCGACGCGCGCGTGTGCTCCGAGTAGTCTTCGATGGCCGTGTATACGGCGGATCTGTCGGCTTCCTCTTGTTCTTTGTTGATCAGAGGAAATTCTAAATATCGCGGCGGTCCCTTCTTGCTCAATATAGCGAAAGCCAACATTTCGCCTTTGCCCTAAAATTTATTCGTACAGGTTCGGAGGGAGAAGAGTAAGCTCGCGGTGATTAAGTTTACCTTTAAATTAACTTTTCCTCTGCTTTCGAACGCGAACTGACCGGGCGCCATATTTTCTAAAGTTACTTTAGTTTTCACACTCACTTGACAGGTCATCGGCTAAAATATAAACAAACAGCGTCGTTACTGTACGGATCGTCGTTCATCGCGGCGTTGCTTTTCGACGAATAGAAAGTTAACGAGTTCACGCTAAGGAATGCGTGTATGTATTCTTCGAGATAACACGCGAAGGTGGAAGTAAATATTTCCAAAACATGCGCGACACGCTCGCAAAATGCTATCAGCAATTTTCACAAAGTAACGAGTATCATACAATGTACGAAGACTGTACTTAAAATTGCGAGCAGAGTATATGGAAGTAAAATACTCACAGTTTTGTTGTGACTTTCTAACCGAGATGCGCAGTTCACTGTATCGCCGAATAAACAGTATCGCGGCGCTCTGAGGCCGACCACGCCGCCCACAGCGGGACCGGTATGAGCTCCTAAAACAGTGAATGCGAAATCTCGGCTATCAAACGCTTTAGATTTTATCACCTAAAAGGTTATATTTGCTAATCGACAACATTAACTCGTTCGTTATGCCTAATTTAAAGAATGAAAGCGATATTTTTTTATTTCCTAACATCTTTAACAACATTTTTACAATATTTGACAAAGTTGGTGTAACGTTATGATTCGAGAAAACGAAAATGGTGAATCGCAGAACAGGCGGTGAGGATTACAATAGTGATAACAAACTTTCTTTCGTATTGTTATTATTAATCGGGTGCATCAGGGCGGCTGTGAACCAAACGGGCGACGAATTATCAGCTAAATATATCTTCCGACCGGGTTTCGCGTAGTAGTTCATCAGATCTTCTAAAGATTCGAAATATTTTCGTCGACTCGGCGGTCCAGTCAGAAAGAGACGTCCGGTTTGAGAGCATTTTTCGATTCGAATATGATTTACTCCGCAGTTGGTTAAAAGGCTCAAAGTCGCCACGGTCCCTTCAACGGCCGACGGTCGTAATACGTAGGAGCCGACACGACGGCTCCCTAATAGGTTCGAAACATTGTCTTTAGTAGCTTCTCGGTGATAACAGCGAATTCTCTCCATGACTACGACAGGGCAAACGAATGAGCCGACTTCTAAGTTACCAACTTTATAAAGCCTAATAATTAAGTTGATTTCTTCGAAATGCTTGATCACAAAATGGTATACAACGAATCGTCTACCACATGGTGTAAAAATCGAAGAATAAACACTTTGACCTTTACTACGTAAGAGTACGATTAAAAATATACCCACTCCAGAAATGGGTGTTTCCCCCGCCTACTAATACATTGAACACGCGAAGATAAAATAAATAGACACCTGATGATAGGTATCGCCATTTTGCGAAACAAAAGTACGTTGAAACAACGCGATGACGAATGCATTAAAAACGATTGATAACGGGTGTCCCCAAAAAATCTGCACAACCAATTTTATGCCGTTTATATAATAATTTCAACGAGAACTACAGTATAACAAATAATATATCATTCGAAAGAGCGTGTTTCACTTTACAATATGTGATCTTTATCGCGCTTCAATCACTCCATGGCGACGAACATGGTCGATTCGATGTTTGGTACCCATGGCCAATGAGTGTACAGCAGATTGATCGATCTTTTAGATACAATATTCGATACAGTGTATCAACTGCTCAACGGTTTTGGCAGCCCAGCCCTTGGCGTAGACATACGATTTCAATATGGCCCAGAAATCTTCGATAACCCTGACTTCGGGCACATTTGCAGGGTTATCAGCTTTCTCAACAAAAGCAATCTTTTCCACCTTCAGGTGATCGATGACAATTTTTGCGTAGTGTGAACTGGCTTGATCGGGCCAAAAGACGTAGCCATCTTCGGCATAATTCGCCTTGGTGGTCCAATGGCAATCCACACCAAGACTTTTTGTTCAAATTTCTTTTTTCGTGAAAACTTAACCTCTGCTGGAGTAGATGTAACATCACTGGTGTAAAATCGGTCGTTTCCACTGATGGTCGAGTGGCTAAGCGTGAAATACGATTCGTCATCGAGGATGAATGCACGGTTTCCGAATTTTCGCATCAATCGCGCACATTTGACTTTCGCCAAGCGAATATGCTCATCTGTTCTCGCTGGGATTCGAACTTTCTTGCGGTACTGGATACCCATTTTTGTAGTCAATGTCTTGTGCAAATAACTTCGCGAAATACTAAATCTTTGAGCAGCCGACCTGATCGATAACTGATCGCTGTTCTCAAACGCTTTCCTCAAAGACTCCAACTTCTTCTTCGTCATCAGTCTTCCTCTACGACCAGATCCGCGTCTTCTTTCTGCTGGTTCACCATTCTTGTAACGATGTAGAATATTGTAGACTGTCCGCCGTGAAACATTTTCCGCCTCGAAGTGCCGAACAGTGAACGATTTTCCTTGTTCAATATTTCTCTGATAGAAGTTGTACACGCCCATTCGGAGGGTAGATTCTTTTGACGATATTTTTATTAATTACGATTCATCCGAGGTTAATCCGATACTGCTTACTAGGTGCAGAATTTCAAGCTCTATCGATTGGTATGCAGCTTTCCAACATAACAGTGTAAAGTGATCCGCAGCACGCGCATCTTTGGTTGTGCAGATTTTTTGGGGACACCCGTTATCTTATCCGAAGACACCAGATTCGCCGGCACCCGCCCTTATTATTAAAATGCTATAAAACTGACGTAGTCAACTTACAATCGTTTGGATTTGGAATTGGAATCGAAGATTTGGATTAGTATCAGAAAAATTGTGTGAGTCGAGCAATGGGAAGAAGGAATACATGTAGCGACGTTAATGCTACGCATTTTGTCGCCGAAGAGGCTGATAGTTACATATCAAAGCCGAGAAATTAATTCAGTTAAATGGAGACTATTTTGCCCCCCCCCCTGTACTACTGTAGAGGTACATCAACATCGAATGCTGTTCATGTATATATTCTGGAACACGTAGGCCGGCGGAGTCTGATTTCAATTTGATTTCTGAAGTTGCGACACTTTCATTCGACAGTTTCGATATTAAACTTGCATACTTCGGTGGTAATCCGCGAGCGCTTACCAATTTTTACTTCCGTCACTTTTCCTGGTATTAAAGTTTCGCTGACTTCTTTTACGGCTTCGATCATGTCTAACATGGTATCAGCGATGTATTCGGCGTGATGAGTCGTTTCGTAAGGAATGCCGCATGAAAACATATAACATTCGCCGACGGTTTCCACCTAAAGTCATTTCCGCAGTACAATCGAAAGATAAAATTGATGGCTAGCAAAACTAGTAAATGATAATATAGCTAGTAAAAGCGAACTGAATACTCGTTAGAAATAAACGGTGTTACAATTTCGACATCTAAAATTTCTTATCGGTCGACTTTAGTTGCCTATCTTACTATTCTAAGCAACGTTCGTAATCTACGTGGTAGAATAAATATATATAAATAAAGGCTACTATTTTTTTAGACAGTTTGAAAATAAGCTGACTTACTTTATAAACGCCGTGTTTACTGACCACTCCGTCGAAAGTGGAATAAATTTGATTCAAAAAGTTGACCACCTCCATGGGCGGCAATTTACTGGTTATCTCGTTGAAGTTGCAAACTTTAGCGAAAGCCAGCGTAACGTTGTCGAACGATTCGACGATGCTGACCGTCTTTTTGCCCGAATTGAGCAATTCGTTAGCTACTTCGGCGGGCATCATCGTACTCAGAAGTTCTTTGGCCTTCTTCCGAGACTCGTCGATTTCTCGCATGTTTTTGCCCAGAATTTTCGACTTTTCTTTTTCCTAAACGTATTAAAATCAGCTTTTTTAAGGGTATAGGAGAACAAAAAATTGTCGAAGAAGATGAATTCCGTGAATACTACGAGTTAATTTCGTGAAATTACCCTTTTCAGCAATTGTTTTAGATCGTCGGATTTTTGTACGGACGCCATGATTATTTCTCTGTTGCAGTCGGAAACGCTGTAGTCGTTCAAGTATAAGCCGACGTCGAATAAATTGTCGAGACTGTCGATCCTTGTAGAAATAACGGACGATATTATTACGAGTCGAGTTAACAGTTACAGTATATTACTTACATTACTGACGGAAGGTAAACGATTAAATCGGATTGTTTTAAATAAATCATAGGGCCTCGTAAATGTAAAAAAGCGCCGGGTCCGTGCCCCTCTTCCTCTACAATAAAGAAAATAAAAATTTTTTCTTAAACATCTTTTCGCTAATAATCTCTTACCTTCATCTTCCGCGAATTCTTCACCACCGGCTACGTGCCCCGGTAAGTGATCGGCGGTTCCGGGCACTTTCACTTTATCTTCGATGATATCATTCACGACGAAAGCGATCGATGCGTTGGACAACTTTTTCTCAACTCGAAACGTCGTTTTAAATTCGAAGAGATTATTCAAATGATGCAAGCACTGAAATTATTGAAATCGAATGTGCTAAAGTCCTTTCGCAACTTGCGATTGCGATAAAAGTACAGTAATCCGAATTCGGATACTGTTGATTTTCAAGCGTGCGGTTAGAGTAAGGTCGGCGGCGGACCGTCGTTGGCATCATCCTGCGCGCTTAAAAATCAATATCCGAATACAGCTCTAAATTTTAGGTTATAATTATTGTACTTTAATTCGAGCCGTAACTGCGAGGGGACTATATTGAAATAAAGACACTTACCGCGTCCCACGTAAATTTTACCACGGGTCTCATGAGAGAAAATTCCTCGTCCATGCGTTTATTCAAGAGTCTCGGTAAGATGTGGTGCAACGCTCGACCGACGACGACGATTTCCATTTTTTTGTTAAACGTTACGAAATACGGGAAGGTAGTCAAGAAAGATACGGAGTCGACCGGCAAGAATTCGTTCAACGCCGTGTTCCTATCCCTCAACGCTTGATCCGAAAGAAATCCTTGATTGTCGAACGACACTCTCAACAGCACGTACTGAAATCCCTTCTTTTCCTCTCTTCTTATCAGCTCAATGCTAATTTCCTGCTGGAAGAACACGCCGGCCACTTCTATCAGTTGACCCATGACGTAACTGATGTAACCGTGACGACGGGTTCGGTAATGCAAGGTCAGTCCGTCGGTGGTTTCGCGATCACAGTAAAAAGACGGAGGTCGGATCCTCGGATAACTGAATCGAAAATACGCGTGCAGACCGTCTAATCCTTTCAGAAAATCGGCGAATCTCCTTCCTAACACTTTCAACAGTTCGCCGTGACCGTAATTCATCATGAACCGCACGAAATACCGACCCGCCAATATGCCCACTTCTTCCATCGTAGTTCCAGTGATTTCGGACAACGCCGTCATCATGTTGGGTATGATCTTTTCGGAATACCTATCGTGGGTGCTGAAAGTAGGGTTGTTCATTTGGACCTTCTCCAGGACTAAGCCCCACGTCGACGTGCCGAAATGATCTTCGATCATATACCGTACACCTTCGATGACGATTCCGTACATAGCGCGAATTAGCGAATTAATTATGTATATATCGGAATAAAGAGAGCGCGACTAACGAAAGCGACCAATTTTCAGTTTCTTACCCTCGAAAAGTAACTTCGATAATGACGAATGGCTAATGACGGAAACAGAAAAAGAATTCCAACAGAGTTTTATTCGGAATTTTCCATGTTTTACGCAGAATCGAATCATCATAAGTCAAAATGTTAATTACCTAAGCGATACTTACCTTCTCGTAAGAGGAAACAGGTGATGATGGAAGTGAATAAACTTTTTTTAGTTCGCACGGTGAAGCATAAACAAAAATTACTCTAATTTTACTCATAGAATTCTTCGATAGATTTCGTATTGAAAAGTTTCCACGTAATGAATTTGACTTAGCGTTATTTATACAAAATCCACATCGGATGTATAAAATAGAAGTATAATTAATTTTCATTTAAATTGTTTTTAGTTCATACTTCTATTTAGACTGCAGCTTATCTCAACTGGAACGCGATGTACCTCGATATTTACAATTCCATAAAACGTAGCCAGCATCTCAATTTAATTCTCAGCAAATCTGATACGAAAAAGTGCTTATGAACAATTAGTAAAATTCGCGAATGATGATAAAAAATGAATAATTATCAATAATTTAAAAAGTAATTGAACGGAACGTCAGCGAATTTCTTTTTTCCATTTAAATCCGTCAATTCTATAAGGCAAAAAGTTCCAACCACTCGACCACCGGCTTTTCTGATTAAATCAATGGCGCCGCTCATGGTACCTAAGGAATGATAATCACGAGCTATGAATAGCGTAAACGAAACAAAAAAATCAATATCAGCGAACCTCCGGTTGCTAATAAATCGTCGAAAATCATAACGTTTGAATCGGGAACGACGGAATCCTTCTGAATTTCGATTACATCCTAAGTATTTCGTTGAACTATTAAAAAACAAAATGTCTCGATAAACTACCGTAGCCTTCTCACTAATCCGTATTCTTTCTGATAGGACGCTGTTATGGTTTCGCCTGGTAATTTGCCTTTTTTACGAATCGTAATAAACGGAACGTTCAACTCTATCGCGATCAACGGGCCGAATATGAACCCTCGGGCTTCCAAACCAGCTACGGCCTGAATGGGTTCTTCCAAATGTTTGTAATATTCGGCGACGGTCGAACAAATTTCTCGTACCAACTGAGCGTCTTTTAAAACAGGCATTATATCTCTGAAAAGTCGAGTAAATCTCCAGCGCCGTCGTATCTCTATCCGGATACGACCGAGGACCTTAAGCTTACTGAAATAAAATTCCTGGCGTTGGAAAATCGGGGAATGGTCGAATCAACTCGCGAAATCTTCGTTCCGTATCTGCAGGTAGGTTAACTTTTTCGTTTTTCATGTTTCGATAATCTGTCGATTAAAAGCGTGCAAAAATAGCTAACTAAGCTAATATTTTGTAGTCTATGATCATGAAATTTCACGTTTTACTGTTTGATGATAAACGTTGTCTGCTGGACTATACATAAAACGGGTCGTACTTGACGTCTGACTGTTTAATTTCAAACAATATTCGCGGTTGCGTTTCTCGTCGTACAATCAACGAATTACCAACGATATGAGTTGAAATTGAAATACAAAAGCGTACGTAGCTATATTTTGATGCAGCAAATTTTCGATGGGATGAATTTGCATAATCACGACAAACATATTATTGACTTGCCATCGAAAAGATTGCATTAGCAAAATTGCTTAATTGCGATTGCAAAATCTTACGATAACGGTAAACAACCTGAAAATTCAATTATTAAAATTGTATTTTTTATTACTATAATCATCTCCGGTAATTCTCGCGTACAAACATGAACAACGGCGTGGGATGGGATAACTGTTTTATAAAATTAAGTAGCGATTTGTGACTCGGTTGACGCGGATTACTTTTCGCCAAGTGTGGGCTGTGCAATCGCAGTTCGTTATAAACGTTTGATGATACTGTAGACCGAGACAGTTTTTCACCGAAGACAATTCTTCCGTTATCCCGCCGTCCAATTCCTACGTGCCAGTTTTATATTTAAAACGTTCGAGAAAATTACAATCTCCGTCGAGTCTCACGCGTTTCCTCTTCGTTAACTCGCGATTATAAATTTATAATTTAAATCTTCGCGTTAACTAATTTCAACGCATTCATTCGCACGGACGATCGGAAGGGTTACAGTTTTTCAGCGAATCAGTAATTGAAACTAAAGCGTAATAAGAAGTAAAAAAAGAGGATTTACTTCCGTTCATTCGCTTTCGTTTCACCGGCGAAGTTTTAGACTTTTGGAAATGTTTTGAGTTTGAGCGGTTCATCATTTTTTCAGAGCTTTGTTCTAATAATGGTGGAAATTTCTGCTTTAATTGGTATGCTGACAATTTTATTCATTCTTTGGAGTTTAATCGGATGCTTCTATTTGTGGTGCGAATGTTGCAACATTACTCACCGAAAAATAAACCTAAGAAGAAAACCGCCTCTCGTCGATTCGGATCGAGCGATTTTTCATTTGGCGCCAGTACCGAAAAAGTTTTGCTTCGTTAATTTGAAAGAGGAAAACGAACGAACGATGATTACCGGCTTATCAGAGGCGAAACATTTGAAATTAACTTTTAGCGATTCGCAAGGAGAAATGGTTTAAAAATTTGCGAAGTTACTTTCGTATTTTTGTAAATTATGTAATATTTATCATGTTCGCATTCGAAACGCAAACGTTCGTTTGTACAGTAGTCGGAATAAAAATAAACTAAGAAAGGGCAAGATATCGTAGCTTTTCCAAACTTTATTTTATTTTTAAAATGCAGATCTTTTAAAAAGTAAATTTAAAATTCACGTTCCATTTCACCTTCGAAACATCGACAAACATGCTGACGACTGGTTTTAAGCGAGAAAATATCTATAGACTCGCGTTTCGAAAGGCGCGTAAAATTTTATACGTCTTTTTTCGCTTTTATTATCTACAAAATAAAAATTACTGTTCTCTATTCCGCTCAATTAAAATTTACAGCCATCCCGGACGACTACCGAACATCGTCGCCCGTCGTTGATTTTCCGTCTCACGCGCCGCACTAGCCAGTTTTCATAGAAATAGTATATTTCAGCGGTTCGGTTCGCTATATCGGATCGATTCGGAAAACCTCCTAGTTTCCCGTTTTAGCGACGAACGACAGTCGCCTCTAGAACGTCGTTTTTTCCAGTTTTCGAAGCAAATAACGTCGCGTAAGTTGTTCGGTAATATTTTCCTATTTCGCATTTAACTACTGCTACCGCTCATCGTCGACGATACTACCGCGAAAAAGTTTCATGGACGAGAAAAATTTTCAACGACCGTACTCGATATTTCGTTTTTATTTGGTCGATAAAATTGTATCGCAAAAACTCGATGATAGTTTCAACGAATTTCTGTGGGATTATTGCCCCGGCGAATTGATAGAAACTTATTACGACACGGCGAGCAGCTCGCTGAGCAGTTTGGAATGCATATTAATGAAGGATTCGAAATCGTCGAACCGTTACTGGAAATTTTTCTCGTTCGCTCGCGACAATATCATGGAGATAACGACGGACGAAAAGGAAATCCGCCAACCGTTGAGTCGCATTCTCAATTACGACAGTCCCGATTATATAACCAACGATTTATTGAGACCGTTCTTTTCCATTCGGATCGAGAGTAGAACGTACGTGGTCGGATCTTGCCGCCTTCGAGTTACAGCGTCCGATTACGGATTCGCATTTTGCTCGATCGAAAAAATTTGCGTAGGCGTCGATCGCATCGTCGACGGGCTCGCGGAAATCGAAACTTTGGCACGAAAGTTGGGTAAGCGGGGTGGAGTTATTTTTAATTTCGCAGCCATTTTACAAATCTCAAAATCTATTTTATCGATCAGTTCAAATAGTCATTTTTGCATCTTAGTAGCGAAGAATAAAACTGTTTGTTTTAGAATTTTCGAATTTTAAATGCATCGTACGCAAAATGGAGGTTTTTTTAGTTATCTTATCTTTTTCTAATGCGCAACTAATTCGAAATCTCGTTTAATTTTTGTCAACAGCAAAATTGCTCTTTCTCTCGTGTGCGAAGAATTTCTTCAAAACGCATCGAATTCTGCATTTCATACAATTCGGGACTATTTTATGCAAAATGTCGATAACTTTAATTAATTTTAGGACTAAAAAACTTGGCGAAGTATGAACCGAAATTGTACTTGTAACGAAGAAATAAAATGATGCTGTTTGCCGAATGACGTTTTTATTATTTGCGAACAATTTATTTTGCATGTAATGCATCATTGAACGCATTAACTAAATACAAATTAATAAATCTGCGAACATTTTCAGAATCTAGACTTTGCAAAAAGTGGCTAAAGTAAAATAATACAGTAGCAGTCATAATTTTAGACTCACCGCTAATTTACTACATATATGTTGCAAATCTTGTCTGCTGTGTGGTTAATTTTGGTCCAAATTGGACAAATAAGTATTAGTTTTGTAGCGAATTAAATTTTCTACAAGATAAAATATATAAGCGGTTCATTGTTCATCGTTTTCCATGGGAAAACGCCCATCGTTAACGCCGAAAATTTCGGCGTAAATCATTGTATTAAATTCGACTGCCAAAACGTCCACAAAGAGGAGTTGCCAATAAATTAGCAGTCTCACAACATGTGGTCTCTAATGCCTTATTAAGATTTAAAAAATCCGGAAGGCGCTGGGCCTCCAAGAAATCGACCGAACGGCAGGACCGAAAATTAGTGAAAATTTCAGAACTGAATCGAGGAAAAACGGCACTGGAACTTAAAATTGAATGGGAACAGTCAGCCACTCCATCAGTCTCGTCCAGTACTGTTAGGAGACGCTTGGTAGAGAAAGGGTTGAGCGGTCGAATTGCCGGACGAAAGCCGTTCATTTCAGTAGTGAATAAAATCAAACGGTCAAATTTTGCCAAAACCATTTAAATTGGTCCATGGAAGATTGGGCCCGAGTTCTTTGATCTGATGAAACAAAATTGAATTTTTCACCCAAAAATGACGAAGATACATCCCCCGAAGAGTTGGAGAACAATACAACCTGTATTGCCTCGTTGGTACTGTGAAACATGGTGGTGGATCAGTAACGGTGCGGGGAGCCGCGGGTATGGCTGGTGTTGGCGAGTTAGAAAAAGTTGATTATGTCATGAATGCTAATACTATCAGAATCTGGGATTGGAATTTGCATGAGTCCATCGAAAAATCATTGAAACAACAAGAAGAAAAGTTTTTTTTTCAACAAGATAATGCTCCGAAACATAAAGCCCAAATTGTGACAAATCTGATGCGGGTATTCCAGTCCTCGAGTGGCCTCCCCAGTCACCCGACCTTATCCAATTGAACATTCGTGGCAATTGATGAAGGCCAAATGTGAGCAAAATGAATTCCGGGCAAAAAACGAAGAGGAATTATTTAATTTTCTTCTTCAAATATGGTCCAAAATTACGAGTGAAGAATGTGCAAATTTGGTTAGCAGCATACCCAACCGTTTGAAGGAAGTTATTAAATCTGGTGGTGGACCAACCTGTTACTAGTCGAGAGAGAATTGTTTTTGCTATCTAATGATGTTAAATTTATTTCTTTATGTCCAGTGCTTGTTGAGAAATCGAATAACAACGATTGTTTTTAATTTTATTTTGTGGTGAGTCTAAAATTATGACTGCTACTGTATATCCTATAATACGTCATTACAATCACCTCTGCACTGTAAATAATAATAACACGCAAAAATAGCTAGTCATTCGAAGTCGGTTACAAAAAGTTTCATCGACAACTTCGATGAAACCATATTGAATTCAGTAATGTTTACCGGAGGTTTTATTTTTTACTTTAAGTAACCCGCGACCGAAAAGGACGGTTGCTAGGTCGATCGAATCAGAAATAAAAGCTTCAGTAAACATCGTAAATTCAGATGCTTTTTCAGATTCCAATAAAATTTATAGTATAAAAAATTACTCGAACAGTTTTTATATGTAATTCCAATGATAAATGCGCTCGAAGGAAAGTAAAAAGGCGGCTAGAAATGAATCGGATGCCGTTCTCTCTGCAATCCGGGTATCGGTTTGCCGGTAAACTTTTTGTCCATTTTCTTATCAGTGAACTGTAAATCGCTGGGATCGGTCACGTCGACGAACGCGTGCAATTTAGGCGGATGCTCTCCTTTTTTCAACGAAGCCCTAGTGTACGGTAAGGACACTATGTTATGGCCGAAGAATTCGTCTTCGACGAGGGGAGGATTCTTGTCGCAAATGTGATCGGCGAAACTCATGGCTACGGCGGCGTTACGGTCCAAAATCACGTTCAATTCCACGTCGTCGTCGTCCTCGCCGAACGGTCGAGTCAAGTTTTGCGCGACTTTGAACCATCCGACGAAAAAAACGAACTGTAAAATGGACAAAAATGGTACGATCGTGTCCGCGTTTCGTCCGAAATGTTGATGACCGATTACGGCGAAGGCGAAATATCCATACACAACGTACGACGCGACTTGAGTGTAAATTAAAGGTATACAAATCCAATCGTAAACGAACAATTTCTGCAGAGAATTTCGAAAATTCTTCACTTCCTTAACGATGGCGTTCGATCCGGATTTGGCTATCCTATCCGAATTCGTTTTCATAGCTCCGTTGACGATCCACTGAAGGGGCAGTTGCCAATGAACGTTTTCGCAAGCCACGCTTTTGTACAGTTCGAACTCTTCTCCGGTCATTAGACCGCTTTCGAGAACTTGTTGCATGGTCGGAAATCGCGAACGAATCCGTTTGGATATCAGCCGCAGGGCCAACGTTTCGGCCAAGATTAGATATCTGGCGATGGCGTGTCGTTTCAGTTTGGATTCTTTTTCCGATCCGGGAATGAACGCGTTGACCAAGGTCATTACGTCGTCCGGTTTGGGAACGTGCTCGACTTGCGACCACCATCGTACCACCACGTGAGATACGTAAAATCCAAGTAAAATTTCCAAAGGTATCTGCGACGTGTAGCCGTTGAACAATCGAACCGTGTTAACGACGCTAGCTCGGTAATCGTCGGGCAGTCCGAATTCCAAGATAAACCGAACCGAGTAAAAGATAATTAACCAAACCAATAGCTCCTTCCAGATAGCCGACCAGACGCCGCCTTTCCATCGATGCAAAATTCGGAAAAAATTTCCCGAATACGAAATGGTCATCGTAAAACTTTAGGGAATTATCTCGAAAACTTTCGCGACGAATACAACAAGAATTTAGTTATCGTCTCTCTCTCGATCGTCCGTTCGTCTTTGATGTACGGATCTGTTACAGTTTTGATCTAAGGCGACATTTTGGTAAAATTTCGTATCTCTAGGCTATTCGCAAATAAGTCATCGACGCGAAACGAAAAAATGTCGACATTATACTTCGCTTCGAGTGAACGACAATTTTTCTAAGACTGGATCTTTAGGAGAATGTATGAAACAACAACGTAAAAACAAACAATAGTCAAATATCAAACTTCGAAACTTCGAGGAAGGCTGTAAAAATGATCTGTACAGTCGCCTCTATCAGTGTTCCTTATAAGCCTGTCGCAACTGCGATCGGCAATGGCATAAAAGTACAGTAATCCTAAAGATAAAATTTACAATCCGTATTCAGATATTGATTTTTAAGCACGCAGAATGACACAAGCGACGGTCTGTTCTCTGTCTGAATGTAAGTGAATGTTCGCAAAACAAAATTCGGATTGTAAAACTGTGTAGACTGCTTCTGTTGATAATCATTGAAACTGAATATAACTTGAAAAAACATAAACCCCGACCTTTCGCGCGTGTGACGACCGATTTAGAATGTCAATTTTGCTCGAAAATGGTTTACGACCGACAGATTTCTCGTTTTAGTTGATGGGCATCGGTCGAAGTCGAAGTAGACGTTCGCGCGAAGATTCCAATAGCGAAATGTCCAACGGTAATAATAACAATAGCAATTCCGAACAAACGGGCGGTGGCGGCGGTGGAGCCGGACGCCGATCGCAAAGCGCGGCGGTCAGCGCCGATTCCGATCACGACGATCGCGGCGAAGATTCGATAGCCAGTCTTTTGAGTTTCCTAATTCGGAGGTAATGTATATTTTTTTAATCCGGCGCACTCCGTTTTATATTCGTTATACGATTTTGCTCGTTTAGTGGTCAAGTGAGATTGATAAATCGTTCGTCCGGCGTGATTTCCGTGGACGAAGACGACCGTTATCTATCGGACAGCGACGAAGGACCCGTTTCCTCGTCCGTAACTAGAGAAGTTTCGACGAAAACTTTGAAAGTATTTAATTACTGCGTTCGCATTTTTTGCACTTTAAAGCAATATTTTTGATGACTTTTTCGTTCGTTTTTTTTCCTTAGCAAAGCGACATTTACGCGCAGACGTTATCCGATTGTGGCGAATTCGGAACCAAGCGTCTTCGTAAGCCGAGCAATTTAACGAAACGAATTTGTCATCGAGAAATCGGTGCATCAAAAAATTATTCGTTCGGATGTTCGGATAAATGTTATATCAACAATAAGTAAACGAATCTAATGAATCTGGGATACGAACGGACAACGATTCTTTTCCAGATTACTTCCGAATAAAATGACGAAATTGGACACGCACCGGAGCAAAGTATTCGTCGGACAGTACATTAAACAGGGTAGCATTTTTGCGACCGCTAGCCAAGGTATAGCTAGCGTATTGTCCGCTATAAAAGAGTATTTTGCGGATCTTCGAAATCTGCATCTGTAGCTTTCGTTGACACGTTATCAATCTTTATCGTATTTTTTAGATCAAAAAATTCGTTTCTACGATTCGTCGTCGTGCAAGTACAAATGTTTCAACACTATCGAAGCGAGGGACGTTGGTTGGAGCGTTTTGGACGTGGCTGTCAGGTGGGATATCATTTATTTAAATCTCTTTAAGTTTTCGCGTTAAAATTGGTTAATTAAATATCTAGCCCGGATGGAGAGAACGTCATCTACTCGAGTTGGTCGGATTACGGTATATATCCTTTAAAAGCGTGAATTTATCACGAATATCGAAAAAACCGTCTTTCAGTTCACCAATGCAAAGTATACGGCGACTCGGATAGCCACGTAGCTTTCAATTTAGAGCCGAGGGAGTACAGATTTTGTTGCTTCTCGCTTCGATTCAGCAGCGACGGCAACGAAATATTGGCCGGCGCCAGCGACAAGTGCCTGTACGTTTACGATAAAGAAAGAAATAGTCGAACATTACGGGTACTACTTAATCCGAACGTCTCGGGCCGTTGGTGCCGCGACCAGTAGTGTAGCAGTCGTTGTTTTAACTAACTATAGTGTTCTTCGATATCTTAACGTCCGTCGACCGTGAACTGTGGAACGAATGAACGACTATTGCGCAATAACTGATGCATTCACTATTGCGAAAGCGATGATGAATTTGTATGTACCCCGCTACTTCGCCCTTATTTTCTTCCAACGTTGCTATTTTAGAAGTTTCTGGACAAATTCTTGTTCCAATTCTTGTTTTTTTATAGATCGAAGCCCACGAAGACGACGTAAATGCCGTTTGTTTCGCGGATGAATCGTCGAAAATTATCTACAGCGGCGGCGACGATGGTCTGGTTAAAGTATTGATCGCTCGGATTACGTCGAAGCACCGCGCGGAACTTGTTTTTTTTTATCCGTAGATCTGGGATCGGCGTACTTTAAGCGAAGACGATCCGAAGCCCGTCGGCTGTTTAGCTGGTCATTCGGATGGTATTACTTTTATCGATACTAAGGTAATATTTTGGACGATCGCCAACTCGCAAACAAACTGTCCCGCTTTTGGTTTTCAGGGTGATGCGAGGTATTTAATATCCAATAGTAAGGATCAGTGTATTAAATTGTGGGACGTTAGAAAATGTGCAAACCCCGAAGCGATTCGGGTATTAAAGATTTGCGCAAATTCATTCCTACGTTAAAATTAGAGGACTTCTATCCGTTTGAAGGCTACTAAAAATGCAGTCGCCAAACAGTCGTGGGACTATCGTTGGCAGAACGTTCCCAAAAAGGGTACTCACCGGTTAGTCGACGGCGACACGAGCGTTATGACCTACTGCGGCGCTCATACCGTGTTACATACGCTTATTCGCTGTTATTTTTCACCCGCGTTTTGTACGGGTCAGCGATTCATTTACTGCGGTTGCGCCACTGGATCGTGCATCGGTAAGTTTTTTCATTAATTTAATTTCATCTAGTAGCTACCTTACGAAATTTCGTTTTAGTCTACGATTTGCTCACCGGTCAACCGGTGGCTCGTTTGAAAGGACATCAGGCGTGCGTGCGCGACGTCAGCTGGCATCCTTACAACAATGAGATTTGCACTTCGTCCGTACGTATTACTCGTGTCGCAGTATCAAAAAAATTGTCTTAGTTAAATTCTGTCTTATATTTTAAGTGGGACGCGACGATCGGCAGATGGACGTACGACGGCAGAGACGACGAAGAGACGGCCACCGATTCGTCGTCCGAGTTCGAGGGTGACATGTCGAACGGCGACAGCGACGACGACAGCGGCTCCAGACGCCGTCCGTCTCGATTGCTTCGTCTCTATCGCAGACAACAAGCGCCTTTGCGACGTTCGGAAAGAATTCGCGAACAACGCCGTCGTCGCGCCGCCGCGACTTTAATGTTTTAGTTGCGAAGACGTTAAAGCGAATCGCGCGTGCCTCTGTATAGTTAGCCGGGACCGACACTTATTTTCCCGTTAGATGATTTTTTTTACTCTTTTCAATGTTTTCGTTCTTCCTTCGGTTCGCGTACGCTGGTGCGTATACGAATATTAATATAGCGGGTGAATATGAATGTTTCGTGATTTGGTTCTTGAAAATTTTAAATATTTCACGTTATAAAGAAAGTAACCGTGCGATTTGTTTGAATAAAATGTTTACTAATTTTTCATCCAACACACGTAACGCGAGATCATTTTCAGAGTGAATGTTTATAGATTTCCTTCGCTTCTAGGTCGACGAAACTTGTAAATTTGTTTTCACTCCGTAAAACTTAGCAAATAGCCTAGAGAATCGAATATAAACGGGCTCGCTGCTCGAAATCGATGATCATGCTCGGTTGAGAAAAAATCATGAATTTGTCGCTCGGAGCCGCAATAATTAATCGAAGCCTGTAATATTCGCGACCCGATAAATTAAATTTTCAGTTCGATATGAATTTTATACGAGAACTCGTCTCGGCCGTGCATCACGATACAAATACTGTTATCCGACGTATCCAACGGATACGAATATCGAACGGACGTTTTTGGAATTTGAATTCCGAGCAACGGAGCTTAATTACCGAGCAACTGACGAATAAGTCCCAAAAACCATGAGATACCTTTTGTTAGCCTTTTTGATATAATACGACGAGGAAAGTGCATCGTTCGATTCTCTCTCTCGAGCGTTAGAGTTCGTCGAACGGGTAAAGAATTCGGTAAGTTTGCGACCGGCGGACGACGAGTACGGTAAGTACGAAACTGAAAGATACTGTACGTACGTTAAATTTGAATGGACGAGTGTGCGATTGATGAATCAGTATATAACACTATAGACCTAATAAGTCCGACGATTAAGAGTACTATAATTTCGTTTTGCGGTGTAAGCTTCGAACTACAAATCGCTCGTGGGCCAGACCGGTCAGTCGGCGTCGTACTGGTCGTTCGACGGAGATTTCACCGGTTATCCGACCGATACCGTATCCGCGGCTTCTTGGTACGACGACGCCGTGGCTGATAACAGCGTTTCGGGCGTGGTCGATACGGAATCGAACGGACAACCTTCGGACCCCGACGCACCCGAGGTTAAAGGAATTCGATTCACCGGAGTAATAATTTTTTTGTAGTTTTGTTTCGTTTCGTTCGGTGCTTGCGATTGTGAGTTTGATTCAGGAAGACGATTCGTGTTTGAAAATCGCCGACGAGCTGTGTTTGACCGATCCAAATTCGTGCAGCGAACAGGGATTTTCCACGTCCATTTGGGTGAAGATCGCAAATTCGTTCGATACGCGAAAACAGTACATCATCGACGCGGGTACATTTACTGTAGATGTCGAACTGTAAAGGTTGGCATCAACCCGGAATTTTTTTTCATAGGAGCTACCGAAATCGGCGACGACGGCGTGGCTATTTATTACACGAATTCTCACGACGGACTCAGTTACACTCAACAAATTTCCGTCGTCGTCAGTCTCGGGCAACAGTACTGGAAGGTGGTCATCAGCGGCATGTTGCAAGGAAACGATTGGAATAATTTGGCCTTTCGATGGAGCCCTAAGAACACGGGCGACGGGCCTTTCGGACTGCAAGTAAGTTGGGATTCGGTGTACGAATCTCTCAAATGCGGCGCCGAAGATTAACTTCTTTTTAGGTTTTTGTGAATAAAGTAAGAACGGCTTGGAAGGTATATCCCAACGCAGCCGGTGATAACGCCGGTTCGTCGTCCGACGAATCTTCGTCCGATAGCTCGGCGAAAGTATTCGTCGGATGCGACGGTAACGGACGAAACGGCGCCGCGATGTACACGGCCAACTTGGCGGTATGGCACTGGTTATTCGCCGACAATGAGATCGAGAAATTCGAAGGCGGAATCGACTATAAGCCAACCGCCGATCGGCCGAGTTTCAACACGAATCCTTTCTCTTTGTACAACGGAACGAAACCGGATATTCAAAGCGACTGCACGGCTAGCGGATACGCCGTGGATCAAGTTGATCCGGGACAGGAAGACGTGTCGCTAGCCATCGACGGAAGTATGAGAATTAATATTAAATTAGGGTCGCATTAGCCGATCAGTATTTTCAATAATATTCAGATTGCGATCCATCGAATCCGGCCGGATGGCCCGGACCGCATCCGATTACCTGCGCCGACACCAGAAACGAAATCCAACACGCGGTAAGTTTTGTTTTGAGAAAACTGATACTGTCGCGATAACTGTACTCCGATTTACCGTTAGATTGAATACAGTACGGATTTTACCGCGTTGGACATGGTTCAAGCTTGCGTTCGAACCGTCATGAAAGCCGGTCCGCTAGGATTGAAAAGAGACGATTTGTCGTATTTGTTGCGAGCTTTCATTCAATACGCTAATAATACCGGACCCAATCCGAATCCACAAATAACCCAACTGTCGCAAATCACTCAGCTCGGCCCTTACTTAGTAATTTATAAAATTTAACGAAAAAATTCTGATCGTTAGTTAGCTGATTGCGCGTTGGATTTTAAAGGATGTGGTTCAAATCTTGAGCAAACTATCCGAAGTGGATATATACGGTAGTCTGTGGCACGATATCGAAGCCAACGATTTGCAAGCCGGTTATTCGAACTGGACAGCGGCCATCAACGACTGGCTACTCCTAGTGTCCATGTTGGTTCCGGACACCGGAGGTCTAGTGAGAGAGGCGAATAATACGGGTAAACTACCGGCTTCAGTTTCTTTCGTTACGGTACCGTCTCTTAATTTATTTTATCCTCGATTTACAGTGATCGCCGTGGCGTCATCTCAACAAGGCGAAGTGTCCACGTCGTTCATCTTCCCCTACTACGCCGACACGAACAATTTCGACTTCTTCCTGAAACGTCCTTCCTGGGGTTCGGCTAGCGACTATATCATGTTACCCCGAAACGCGTTTTTCGGTTGGAACGGTAAGAATGTTTCGGCGGGCCGCGATCCTAATGAAGAATGTTTTAACCAACGAAGCTGATTAAGGTACCGACACGCCGTTGTCGTTCGTCGGAAAAATCTACAATCAGTACCATTTGAATCTTCCCGCCGCCTTAGATATGAGAATCAGCGGAATTGGATCGGCGTTGTTCTTCATAAACAGTCGAATTTTGTCGTTTTCCATCTATCCGCCGAAACCGGATTTCCCCGAACTTCTCGTCAACAACTCGCTAACGTACCGGGTTCAGCACCGAATCCCGCAGGACGACAGGCCTTTCTTGAAAGGGGCCGTTTTATGCGTCAGTTGGAACTACAACGATGATTCGTAAGATACGATCGAGGAAATCGAGTATGCGTAAACGTACGAGGAATTCGCATTTAGAACGAAACTGGGAGCTTGGGACACATTCGGATGCACGCTGGCGGTAACCAACGATACCCATTCGACGTGTTCCTGCACTCATACGACCGACTTCGCGATTCTTACGGAAGACCGTTCCGTATATAGAATATCTTTCCGAAGAATGCTCGTAAGCCGCGGCTAATAATTGTCTCGTTCTCGTTATTTAGGTGAGCTCCGTGCCTTACTACATTGCGGCAGTTTTGATGTTACTATCGCTGTTGGCTCTTTTGCTGTACATGGCGCTATACGCCGTTTCTTACCCGATGCACAGCGAACTGTATTTCATGTACGTCAACGTAGCCTTGGGCTTGTTTTTCGGACTGCTCTTCTACGCTCTGGGTTTAATCATGAAGAGCGGGGTAAAAGACATTCTTAGCGCAATTAGCGTAATGACGCGAGCTAACTGCACTTTTTATTGTGAATAGATGCCTTCCATCGTACTATCCGTGGGCTCGCACTACAGTTACACGTCGGCTTACTTGTGGATGCTGTTTTCGGCTCTGTATTTGGTACGGGCGGCTAGAAACGACGCTTTAAAGCGGATGACCATCTACTACGTTTTGTCCGGATGGACGGCGCCCATCGTACTGGTGGCGGTTTTGGTCGGACTTCACGTGAATTATTACGGCGTGGGGGTTCGATGTTTGCCGTCCATCGCCTCCGGGTATCTGTGGATCTACGTCGGAACGTATTTCTTCTTGGCTTCGGTACAAGCAGTTCGTACGAAACGTTCGCCCCGTATATCGACGGTCTCTTTTCGTTGTAGATCTCCGTCTGCGTTTTGATTTACGCCGGTTTCCAGTCGCGATCGGCTCAGCTGAATTATCCCGACGATATCCGCGATTTAAAGTCCGCTTTGCGAACGAGGATTTTCTCAGAGTATCACGATATCATCAATTTTACACGTTTCGCAGATTCGCCTTGATTGGACAAGGAATTTTCTGGGTGATCACAGTCATTATTTGGATGTGCGTAGTTTTCGTCTACTTGATCCCCTTGAATACGGCCCTGTTCGACGTTTTGTTCGAATTTTTGAATAGTTTGCAAGTAAGTCGACGGTTATTTACGCTCGGAAGGCTGCATGTTTTTTCATTTTTAGGGATTTTACGTGTTCGGATTCATGGGAATGTTGTTGCCGTCTTTCCGCGTTTCGTTAAAGAGCAAAAATAGGCAACCGCCGTTCGCCGTAATCATTTTTAGAGTCTACGAATTTATAATTTATAAAGAGGAAATGATTTAAATTTCTACGCTAGCCTTTGCCCGAA
Source organism: Prionchulus punctatus (assembly GCA_034698125.1). Lineage (NCBI taxonomy): Eukaryota > Metazoa > Nematoda > Enoplea > Mononchida > Mononchidae > Prionchulus > Prionchulus punctatus. The sequence goes on along the minus strand of JAQGBA010000071.1, from coordinate 51,492 downwards.
CTCGTAACCGAGGAGGACGAAGAGAACCCCGATGATGAAAACGAAACCCAACGATTCGACCAGGAAATGTACGCTGATCGAGAAGAAAAACCCGCCGAACCGTTCAATCCATACGATGTAGCTGTAAATATTTCAAATTTTGCAACTTATTCGACATAATTTACTTTTCTTAAAATTTCTCGGAAGGATTCGTCCCACGGTGACCAGAGTCATCTGCCGCCACGTATGTTCAACTTGGATTATACGAGATAAATAAATCGGCGAATTAAGATTTTTGTTTCATTTCAGACATCGCCAACTGAAGAAGCGTCGTCGGATGACTGATCTGATATTTCTCGGAAAACAAGAAAATACAATTAGAGTTAAAAAGTTTCAATAAAGATTTATCATTAAAATTTTGATTACGAGCAAATAGTGCGAGGTTGTACGCGGCGACCTTCGCCCCTGATTTACTCACGCAGCGTATCTTCTACAACTTTTATACATTTTTCGAGACGCAAATTAACGTGTCTCGAATTATTTAAGAATATAAATTTTTGCAAAAACACCTTTTAACGTCAACGCATTAAGTTGAATTGAAACTTTTTTAAGAACAATACGGGTGTAATCGCGTCGAAGGCGTATAAAATCCAAAAAATAACGGCCTACAATAAACTAAGAATGCGCACTATGCGCATTTATGTAAATGCAAAAAATTCAATTTAGAATAAGATACAATTATCTATATATCTATGCATATCTCTCGTTTCACGAAGGGCTTCAGCAAGTTTCGTCTCCTACAAAATTCAACTGTAGATATTCTAACCAATTTTATCCCAGAATTTGTTTACTGATTTTGTAACACGCCGTCCTTCGAAAGAAGTACATCGTCGAATGAATAACATCTGTATATGAATTGTGTCAATTTTAATAGTAAATTTATTTTCTAACAGGGAACAACACGAGAACGTAATTACTTTTCGGGGTGCGGTTAATTAGTGAGGGCGGCTTACGTGAAAACACGTACGAGTAAGTCTATTCGAGCGAAGAAAATAAGGAAATACATCGTACCGACTGTAATTATAACGGCATTAGCACCGAAATCGGCAGTCAATTTTTCACATTTTATAGTTTCCGTCTTCTTTTATTTTTTTATAATTTTATTCGACGAAGTGCTTTTGGTCGCAATGATTTATCTTCGGTAATTAAAATTAATGCTTTCCACACTTTTCCGTTCCTTCCACTCGATGTCAACATTTTACTTCCCATTTTGTTCGTCGTAAAAGTTTCAAAAATATATTGTCTTTTTTCCCGTTAATTTATTTTCGACGACGTGTTTCGTTAAAATTTTTTCAGTTACATTTCCGAAACGGTTATAAAATGTTCAGTAATTTTTCAAAATTGCGGTTAATTGTCTCAATCTAAATCTGAATCGAGTCGTTTCTTTTTTAAAATACTAAGAAATTATTACCAGTTGATTTAATTAATGATAAAATAGTTTCGAAAAATTGATTACACCTCCGCGCGCTGTGAAAATTTTATATAAACGCATGAAACGTTTTAAAAGCTGCATAATAAATATTTATATGAAAAATGTTTTTTAGAAGAAAATTCATCGTCACAAATTCACCTCTTATTTCCGTCGATCAACGTCGGCTCGATTTAAAAGACCGATAAGTCGCGGCGGCTTTTCTCATTCGGCGTTCGGAGTATTATTTCAGATATGATCGGTTATAATTTTACGGCCAATAATTCCGACTGGGCTATGTACGATCATTTTACGGTCGTCGGTAGCCTGGTAATGGTGGCTTTGTGTACGGTAGGACTGTACGGTAACGTAGTGTCGATATTAATATTCACCAGACGAAAAATGAGATCTCCGATTAACGTGCTTCTAGCCGGACTCAGTGCCATCGACTTGTTTCTACTTACGATGTGCATTCCAGTATTCATTATACCCGGATTGTTCGATTACTACGACTTATCGTTTAAATCTTACAATACAGTCATCATACTGTGCCTGTATCCGTTGACCATGGTGGCTCAAACGTGCTCGGTGTGGACGTTCGTCGTGATATCGGCGGAAAGGTATTTGGCCGTTTGCAGACCGCTTCAGATCAAGAAGGCGGTGACCGTTCGTCGGACGAAGATCGTTCAAATCCTCATCATCGTCGCTTCGTTACTGTACAACGCGATTAGGTTTCGAGAGTATCGAATGAAAGACGAAGGAGCCGACGAAGAACACAGCGAACTGTACGAAAGTTTACTTCGTTTAAATTCCACCTATTTCGCCGTTTATTATACGGGTTTATATTTGTTGACTCATTTTCTACTGCCCTTTTTATTCATTTTAACTTTAAACGTTTGCATATTAGGAACGGTGAAGAAATATCACCGAGAAAGATTGCGACTGAGTTCGCAACAAATTAATCAACATAAAACTTCGAGGATGATCATCATCGTCACGATTATGTTCGCCGTTTGCAACTCGTTGACTTTCGTATTGAACATTTGGGAATCTATTGAACCGAATCTGTTTACCGCCGAATGGTCGAACGTGGCTTACGTGCTGCTCGACGTGCACAACATTTCGATTATGATTAATTCGTGTTGCAATTTTGTCGTCTATATAATTTATTGTCGACGATATCGTCGTTTATTTTATTATTGTCATAAAAAATGGTTCCGGTCTTTTACGTGTCGGACATGTGGCTGCGAACCGTCGACGGCCGACGACGAAAACGATGACGGCGCTCGGAAAATGGAGAAATTAATTCGGAGAAAATCAAATGTAGAGAAATAAAATGTTAATCGGAAATATTAGAAATGATTTGTTTGATTTGTTGCGATGAAACTGTCGACTGGTTTTTGGAATATTTGTTAATGGATATGGAGAAAAAAAACATTCGCAGCGAATATTCGCAACTTAACTTAAAATTTCACTCTCGTAGGATTTTTTGAAACCGATAAATTTAATTTATAATGCGAATAGAAAATTACCGCGTATCAAGTATGAAGACGAATGCGATTCGCAGTTTTCATCATCTTTTTAACGATTTTTCGATAAAATTCGAATTAGCCGGTTTCGAATTGCTTTTGTACGCGGAATATTCCGGCGCGGCTCCGCTTCGGTAACTGAAAGCCATTCGTCGATCGACTTTTCGCGGAAATCGAATCGAAGTCGAATTGTTGTTGTCGCCGAAATCGTATCTCGAATCTAATAGAGAGGTCGCAGTTTCCGAAATATATCTCGAATCGGAATAGAATTTTGCGAAATGCGAAGACGATCGGTCGACGAAGGATTTCAATAAATTTCGATATTTTTGGCTGAATACGCAGTAAGTCACGAAATTTATCATCGAATTCACGACGACGAGCAAATTGCAAATGTCGTTCAACAGAAATCCGACGACGATGGTATCCGGATCCAAAAATAGATTCGGGTAGAACGCCTCCAACACGTTCAATATCATAGGCAACGAGTTGCACAGTACGAACACGAGAACCACGACGCACATCATTACCGTAGTTTTGTATTCGGATTTTTCTTTCCTGCTCAAATATTTTCTTTTAGCTTTCGCTTTTAAAATGGAGAAAATCATGAGGAAATTGAATATAAACAGAATGCTAAACGGAACGACGAAATGCGTGATAAGGTAGAGGCAAATAAAGTAGACCCAATTGTAATAGTAATTGTATCTCAGCCACACCACCGCCGTCACTTCGGTCGTACCCTCCGACGACAACGACGACGAGAAATTAGTTTTGTTCGGCGAATAATCGTTGTACGTCGACTTTTGTAATTTATATTCGCCGAATCTGACTAGATTATAAACGAAGGCGCTCACGTAAACGGATATCAGCGCCTTCCTGGCGTTGCCGATCGTGCACACGGATATGGATTTCAAAGGTAAACAGACGGCGATAAATCGTTCGACGGTGATCGCCACGAACGTCCAAACCGAACTCGATTGGGCCATCAAGGTAAACGGATACAGATACGTTGTAATATACGGCAAAGCTCGGCTGACCGATGGATTAACGTAATAGGCGTTCAAGCACGGTAATATGAATACCTGCGAGGTCAAAAATAAACATAATTATTACGAGTGCGTTAGGCTAAATACGGAACGACGATCGTAATTAATTTTACCATTCAGGATTTCTAAAACTTTTTGACACTCGTTGCAAATAAATGAAACGTATCGATGAAAAATTCCGCGTTTCCATCTATTTTTTTTATTTGATATTTCAATGACAAAATTATATCTGTGCTCGTTCGCCGGAATTTATAAGTAAAGATAGGAAAATCTGAATACACTGAGAAAAGTTGATCATTTTTGGCGTATTGAAAATACTAACTCTTCGAAAAACTGCGACTAATCTTGTTTTCGTACGTTGTAGCTATTACGGCTTTTATTACACGAAATTAACGATAGCATTGCAGACTATATTATTTAAGTAGTCTGTTTCTCTAAAGAATCGAGACTCATCTATTTACAATAACTTTCTATATATAAAATTTGAATATATAAATAGAAAGCAAATTTTTTGCGACGTTTTATCGGATACAATGTAAATGCTTGGATTTGATTTCATTTGATGCGCATCAAAATTCAACTGTATAACTGTAAACGCGTGAAAAATTTCTCAGGGAAAGAGATTATCGTCTTCAACAATATCTAAATAATTTTCGCGTAGAATTTAAGTGTTGCAACGAGTAAAAGTACTTCTAAATTTCTTCGAATCAAATTTAATCAACTTATCGAAATGTAAAACGGCTGATAGCGGATTTTATATATCTTACCGGTATAACTAACAGCAGCATAAATAAATCGATGCCGCTTAATCCGGTCAACAATACGTTCACCGAACTTCTCATCGATGGATGGCTGAAAATCCGAATGGATAATAAATTTCCCATTAATCCCAACACGCAACAAACTAACATGACTAATCCCAGCGATAAACTCGTCAGTTGTAAATGGCTATCGAAATCGGTGTTCTTCGAATTCGGAGAAACATTCTGATCGTCGGATGTAAAAGATTGATTATTATCGTCGATCATTTCGATCGAGTAATTCGAATATATTATAATCTACATTAGCCGACGATGCTGAGTTGAACCATTTTATAGAAGAAGAAAACTGTTGAAATTTCAATAAACACACAATGGAGAGAATATCGCAGCGAGATGACGTTTTTCTCGTCCAGAGTCGAATTCTACGCTCGTATATGCAAATTGATCGGTTGAATCGGAACTACTTTTCAATAAAAGACAAATTACTAAGGACGAGATGTCGAGATTTATCGTTGAGACGATGGCGCTCTTAAAAACGTCGCAGAAAAACGAAAATTTAATTAACCAAAGGTTCGTCTCCTTCGTTCTATTCCCGCGTCGACTAAAGGGGGCGCGGGCTATCGCATATATTATATTAAGTGGAAAGTTCTCGCGAATTTCCTTCGATACAAATTTCATCAACTTCCAAAAATTTAACTTTCAACGGCTTCCGATAAAAAAGAATTTCGTCTTATCGAATACGATAAATCGCAATTTTTCTAACGCGAAAAACGTAAAATACTAGCAAAATATCGTAACGATGATGGTTTGCACTAATCAAACATTTATTTCGTGATGAATCGTTTTATTATCGAAGACGCTTTCGCTTAATGAACTATTGAGTATTTTGCAAATTATTCCCTCATTTCGAACGTGCATTCCTCATCCAAACTGCAAAAATTAAAAAGAAAAAAAATTAAACGAAAGTCGAAACGCCCGGTAATTTGTTGTTACAGCTGGAATTTTTCCTCGGAGATGTTCTTGATTTCATTAAATGTTATTCTAATAGTTTTTTTTCGTGTTTTTCAGCTACGTCGCCGTTGATGATGACGTCGGAAAATTTTAATCCGAAAGCGATTTAAAAAATATCTTCGCTTGCGGACTAGACGTTTTTCCCTGTTTCGAATGCAAAAAAATATCATTTAGAAAAAACAACATTTTTGTTATCATTCTTTCTCAGGCGGACCAAGTTCGAAAGTGTTATCTCTTCCATCCAGTTCACTTTTTTTATTCCCAGTTATCAGCTAAGATTATATCAACACACTGAGCGAATTAAAACTGTAGCGCGTTAAATTTAGAATGTGATAAAAAAAATATTTTGCGAGTTTCATCCGCTGAAGCGCTGATTTATTTAGAGGCGTGCAAAAAAATTAATCAAGCTTTAACGTGACGATCTAAGCGACGAGGTCGATGAATTAATCAAATCAATCACAAAGGAGTTTGCGGGCGGCCATCGACGTATTTTTTGATGTTGGGCAATTCGTGAACTTTGTTCATCAGATCGATCAGATTTTGATGTCCGTTCAACAACGTCGGCTTATCGAATATCGTTACGAAACGATTCAAAATTTCCGCCACCACGATATCGGCCCAGCTCAACTAAAAGATCATCTTATAAAATAAATAATCGTCGAAGCGACGAGCAAAAATAAACTTTCCCAATACTTTATCGCCAACCAAAAAGCCGGTTCCATTCTTTTTCAAAAAGGCTTCGTACTTTTCCAAAAACGGAGGCAATTGTTCAGTTTTAAACGTATTCCAAGCTTCAGTCTACGAAGAACGAGTAGAATTAAGTTAAAATCTTGACAATAATTTGCACGAATAAGTTACTTTTTTGCCCTCGTCTCCAGCCATAATAGCCATCAAAACTGGGCGAATGTGCGGAAACAAATCGCTCACGCCGTCGACGAACATATCGGCTCGAGCGGCGTCCAATTCGTTAACGGGCACCAAACCTGAGCATCGAAAAAAAATAAAGAGTTCTATAGACTTCATCGCCGGTCGAAAACAGTATCACTCTCGAAGAAAATTGAACTACCAATCGGTTCGATTCAGCGAAAAGATTTCAATAGTACTTTCCTCCATTGATTTCATAAATGTTATCACGCGCGAAAGAAGATTTTCTTACCGAATTTTTTCGCCAAGTAACGAGCGATGGCCATAGACTGGCAAATTTGTTGACCGTCGACCTCCAAAACTGGAACTTGACCCATCGGTGTCGCTGCAATTTTCAACGACTAGCTGCACTGGGTTACTGTAACATCGGCTTAAGAGCTTCGAGCTTACTCGGTTTTAATTGCGGCCAATTTTCTTTGGCAACGCGAACATCTTCGTATTTGCCGCCGCTTTGAGCCAAGATGTAGCGGATCGGCTCGGCTCTACCGCGAACTGGGAAATAAATCAGCTTAATGCTCGACATGGTCAACGTTTATTCGGTCGATCCCGCCTAGCAGCCTACGAAATAATGCAAATTGGAAATAAAGTTGTTTCGTTTCGCAAACCGTTAGGTTACTTTGCAATACCGAAAATAAGTCGCCCGCACTTTTTAACAAACTCCGCTCAAATCTGGGAGAGGCCCACGTGGTCGATTTATTCCTAACCGTGGAGATAAGAACAACAAATATTTATAATTCCTTCACATCAGTTTCAAATTGAAGTACGCGTTATTCGCCTGCAAATCCCAAAACCGTGAACAAACTCAGTTTAGATTTTTTTATTTCGAGCCGTGCGGTTGCTTCCAGAGATTGCTTTTTGTTTTACAGTAGCTGGATTGCACTTTTTGTATTTTGCAAGTTATTTAATTTACGATTGTTGAGAATTCAATGTAATTATATTATGAATTAACGACGATGAAAGTGCTAATTTCTTTTGCGCCCATTAATCGAGACACCCAAATCTAAGCGACATTAATTTCGTGAGGACTATCGTATTCAAATCACAGAGGAGTTTGAGGACGGCTGTCGACGTATTTTTTGATGTTGGGCAATTCGTGAACTTTTTTCATCAAATCGATCAAATGTTGATGTCCGTCCAAAACCGACGTGTTGTCGAAAATGGTCACAATGCGATTCAAAATTTCAGCTACGACGATATCGGCCCAGGTCAGCTGAAACATATAGGAATATTTATATTGAAATCAGAATGAGACTCGTATCGTTCCGAAATTCAATGTCAACGTAGTAGCACCTTGTTGCCGACCAAATAGCCAGTGCCGTTCTTTTTTAAAAACGCTTCGTATTTTTCCAAAAACGGTTTCAACGTTTCGGTTTTAAACGTGTTCCAACTTTCCGTCTAAAACGATGCAAAATTCCAATAAAATGAAAAATGCGCAAAATTTACATCGAAAAAATTACCTTTTTGGCGTCATCTCCGCCCATGATGGCCATAGCGACCGGACGAATGTTGGGAAACAATTCGGTTACCCCGTCGACGAACATATCGGCGCGAGCGGCGTCCAAGTCGTTCGACGGAACCAAATCTGAGATAAATTAAAATCTCAAATGTATCGAGAGAGATCGGCTCGAGGATCGCACGTACCGAATTTTCTCGCCAAGAAACGGGCCATGGTCATCGACTGGCACAGTTGTTGTCCATCAATTTCTAACATAGGCAATTGGCCCATTGGTGTATCTGAAACGAATCCAAATCTATTATAGTTGCATCCGCAGCGTAAAAAAATGCAAAGCGAAGCCTTACTCGGTTTCAGCTTCGGCCAATTTTCTCTTTCGATACGAAAATCTTCGTATTTCGTACCGCTTTGCGCCAAAATATAGCGAATTGGCTCGGCTAATCCGCGAACATTGAAATAGGTCAACTTGATGTTGGACATGATTCCAAATTTGATCTGAAGAATTAACAAAATGAGTAAAGGCAACTTTATCCCGAAAGTCAACAAATGCAGTCGAAAAGTGTACGGTCGAAGCTTACTTCGAAAATTGTTTCCGCAAAAGTTAAAACTAAAATTCTTTCCTAACGCGAGAATGAAATTTAGTATCCTAGATAGCGAGCTTTATCGCTACTCGGAAGCTCGGCTCGTAAGCCGAGTTGTCATGGAAAAGCGAACGCAGTTGCCATGGCTCGTATTGAATTTTCGCAACTCAAATAATATTAAGTTACTTGTTCATTTATTATTTTTGTTTAAAAATAGATCGACGAACCAGAACAGGTGTTCATTTAGCAAAAATTGTACGCACTTTGCAGAAATAAAAAGGCGCCTAATGAGTAAGTATCATCAAAATTAATGAGCATCCGAGCAACTCAGCAAAAATTCAATAATTAATATTTGCATTTTTCGTACCTTGACAGAAATCTTCGGAAAACTGCGCAGTCAACGCCGAGTTAGAGTTGCAGAATGAGACGAACCGAACAAGTTTTCAGTTCGGGGTGGCGTGATTTACGGTGACAAAAAAAACGATGAGGTGACGAATCTAGTTTTCCTAGAGCACTTTTGATCGACGCAATTCATTCAAAATTGCTGGGAAATTTCATGAGTCATACTACAAAAAAACTAGTCAACCTTTCGCAAAGATGAAAATTGTTTTTATTTAAAAGCAATTTATATTTGCAAAACAGATAAAACTTTCAATTCCGGCTATAACATTTTTGTTATATTTTGTACAGTACGAAAATATGAAAATTTTTGATCAACAAGAAATCGATAAATTTCAGAACGATACTGTACAAAAAGACGAGTTTACTGTATATCACGTTTCTTTTTTTTATCCCAAAATCTCGAATTCTTCGTCCGTGTCGAAGTGTGATTCAACAACCGTAAATTCTGAAACATAAAACCGCTTGAATAAATGCGTGAAACAGATCGAAAAGCAAAGAAAAAACCGTTTATCGACGAGTTTAAGCCAATTTTCAATACAAATTTATTAACAGTGAACATAGTAGAATCTCACCGGAAGACTTCGGCGTTTCTTCGCCGGTGTATGGCACGAACGGAGGCCACATCGGAGGACGGCGTTCGAGTAATTCGAATAAAGGCGGTGAGCTAGACTTCAATAATTTCTATAAAAACAAAAGATTTATTCGTATTAGAAATAATACGGTAGAATTGCGATTATTACATCATCGAAAGTTTGACATAGTTCCTCAAAATCTTCTCGGCTCGTACAAAAAAACGCTAGAGCTAGCGAAGGATCGATGTTGCGAATGTCTATATGAAGCGCGAACGAACAATGATAAGAAGAATCTTCTAGATTTTCCACCCCACTATCTAAGTCGACTGAATTCTGGCAGTCGTGAGGATCCAAATACAAAAGTTTATCTCCGACGTATCCGATGAAATACAAAGCGTGATTCGGTCTCCCACCGATTATCCCCAAACATTGCTTAATCGAGAAGAAATCCTAAAAGATTTCTAGGGATATAATTTCCAATGAGCAAAAATTTTTAAACGAAACGTACTTTTAAAGCGGATACGTAGCACGAATTTAAATTATTTAATCCCAAACGAAGCGGAATAATTAACAAAAGCGGTCGCCAAAACGAAACGTCCCGCGAAGCCGTTTCAAAAAGCCGAGGATACAGCGACGGATCGCAGTTTTTTCCGTTTTGGTTATTATCTCGTTTGGATTTAATCCGTAAATGGCACAAGTGTTCGACGTCTCGTTTAACGACGCAATTATCCATGGCCACGTGAACGGCCAGCGACGTCCAATCGTCGTAGATGGATAATTTCTTCAATACGTGAGCGACCGTGTTGGGTCCCATCCATTCGCCAACGGCTTTTCCTTCGGATACGCCCATTTGAGCTAGCAAAAATGTAGCGCGAAATGTTTCCTAATTCCAACTGCATTGGAGAAACTCCAATAATGTTTCGAGAGTAATACCAATTTGATGTATCGAAAATAATCGATCCTTTTTATCCTCGAACATCCGTAAAATATTGATATAATTTTCCATTTTCTCTTTCGGATCCCACCTCCAATCTCAAAGCGAAATAAAATTGAATTAAAATTTGCGAATCAAACAAAAAATGTAACATACTTCTACTCAAATGTTGACGCATCATCGCTTGAGCCAGTAACATTTGTCCGCATCTCAGCATGCAACCCCATCCCTGATCCGAAGTTGGACCAACGCCGCCTTTAAATGGGCAGAATATAAAAACAATTGCGTGCGCATTATGAATAAAATTAGCAGGTTTTTTAAGGTGTAAAACGAAACAAACTTTTGCAAAGGAACTTTGCATTACCAATCGGAGGAAAATTTCTTCTATACGTCATCCATAATCTGGATCGAATATCTTTTTTAATTTCTTCAAAATCTTCAATAACAAAATAAAAAGAGGTGAAAGTATTACAAAGGAAGCGTAAAATGTTTTTTATAAAAACCTTGCAATCCGTAATAATGTTGTCCGAGAATCCAAACGTCGTTGGAGTCGAATAAAGATCGTTCTTCGGCTTCGATTAAATTCGGCTCGTGAGTTATAAACGAATCGAGCATATTCATGAAGAAATTGAAGTGTAGAGATTATTTTTCATCGCGTGAAACAGAAAATATGGTACAGTATCCTGGAACTTTCCTAAATAATGACGTTGACTAAAAATTTCAATTCAGATTCAATGTCGAAAAACGAAGGACGTATTTAATCTAAAGTCCTTTCGCAATAACGGTTGAAATAAAACTACGATTTAAGCACGCAGGATATTACAGATAACGGTCTGCCGTCTACTCGAGCCTAAGCGCATGCTCGAAAATCAATATCTGAATATGGATTGTAAATTTTAACATTCGAATAACGTATACTTTATACCAGAAGTTGCGCGACGACTATAATGTGTCGTCACTGGCTATTATTGATTGGTATTGATTGAATTTTAAAAAGTTATCAGGGGATCAGCATAGTTTTCATGAAAATTTCGACCAATCACATTGTTTCGTCATCCGTAGCTCCGCCCCTCGCGCGTAAGTTGAAAAATTTTCTGTTAAAAAAAAATAGAAATAAGCGTTAGACGTTTTGACGCGCTACCCCCATATTCATTTCGAACTGGAATACGATTCGTGATTTTGAATATACTCTGTTTTTTCTGGGAAGTTTCGTTCCGCAAGCTCAAAATTTTAATTATTTCTTGCGAATTTTTGCATTTTATAACCTCGCCGCCAGCTTTACACGCGTAAATCGACGTTGTAGATTTTATTTTACGTAATTTTCATATATGCCAGGCTATTTCTAAGATGATTTCCGCGATAGTGTTTGCGAGAAATGGTTTGATACGATTTCGTTCGAACAACATTTTCTTCGCCATTCGACGCACGCTGTACACGGAGGAAAGTTTAGGTTTAGCTGCATTTTCGCATTGGTGCGATGTAACGAAGAAAAATTGCTGTTTGCCGATCGGTAAAGATTTACGACCATATTTCGTTAATTTTTCTCCGCCAATGTGATCAGTTTTTGCTCCAGACGATGCCATCGCGCGAATCGAGAGCATTTTAACGAAAACGGATAAATTTATTTTAACGGACGATTTTAAAAACGCGCTCGCTTACGGTGAACATTTTAAGACGGTCGACTTCTTGAATAAACTGTGCAAAGCTTATCACGAACAATCGCAGAAAACGAAAATTTCCTATCTCACTTTCGGGCCGTTCGTAATGAGATTCTATCATAAAATGAAGAAACCCGACTACGCGTTCAACGCCATCATGGATAAGGCGAGTTTTCGATGATTTTTTCCTCGTTTTATCGCTTTTTTCAACTTCGACCATTTTCTTTTCAGCAATTAACGCCGTTTTTCGATCAATTAAGTTCCTATCAAATCTGCATGGATCTTCTCTTCGAAACGAAACGTTACGATAGATTGATCGACGTTTTTCAGCACTATATAAATAATTCTAAACTGGCTGAAAACGTGAAATTCCCCAAATCATTGATCGTTCTAGTATACGGAGCGCTTTGCAAAAAGGTAAAAAAAAACATTCCTTATTAAAACTAATCTTCGGAAATTTAGTTTTGTCATTCGGTTGGAATAAAGCATTTCTCGAAATTCTTCAGGGTTCCGTAGAAGCTAAGGAGTACGGTCTGCAGTTGTATTCGGAATTCAGACGCGTAACCGGATTCAATTTGCCTCGACGGGCTTTAATGTTTTTGGTCCGGCTTTGCACGAAATTGGATGATTACGAGATCGCCTACGAGTTACTGTCGACGACAAATTGCGACGATTTTACGTTAGGTCGCTCGATGAAGATTGTTTTATGCGCCAAACTGAATAGAATACCGGAAGTATTTCGACTATTTCAAAAAACTATCGAAGCCGATTTGCCTATCAGTAGTTTCGAAGATAATGAAACATCTTACGAAATCTTGGAGCCGCTCGAGCGAGCCTTGGCGAACAAAGGTGAGACTTACAGAAAAGTCTGCGGTAAAACTTCGGTTCGACGTTTGAATATTTTTCTTTACAGACGCTGCGATGAAAGAACGTTACGAGAGATTTTTGAAATTACTTAGGTTGGGTCGACATATCACCAACGTTTCTATAAACGATCTTCTCGCGGCACCCGTGATTTTGGCCCCGTCGTCGTCGGCGGATTCTCCGCAAGATCTTCGGATCGAAGCGGGACCTCTTAAAGATTTGCAACTCGATTCGTCCGCCGCCAATCCCGCGTTGCTGACGTACGACGACGAATTCAAAGCGCTGGAAGATGTAGATAAATTTCGAAAAGCCGAAAGGAAACAGAAACGAGAAGAACAAATTCTTCATGCCGTTGCTCAAAAAATTATGAAAGACGGACCTTTCCATGCTTAAAAGTGTGTTTACAAATAAAAATTACAGCCGACTTTATTGTGTTTGTTGCGATAAAGCTCCTCGATAGATATCCAGTTTCTCACGCATTGCGATTAGCCAGTGATGATTTTTTGTTTTTTCCGACAGCTTCCGCGCTTTATCCGAAGGCGATCAAAATAATGCCCGATTCGACTGATCGTCCGATTGTGGATTTTTACGATATTCTGGGCGTATTGAAGACTTCCACCGAAACGGACATCAAATCGGCTTATCGAAAACTGGCTTTGAAATATCATCCGGATCGAAATCCCGACGATGTTCGAGCGGCCGAAACTTTCAAACGAATATCGATCGCCTACGCGGTGCTGTCCGATCCGAATAAACGTCGCCAGTACGACTTATCGGGATCGACGAGCGGATTCGAGGATTTCGACGGCGTCGAAGTGGATCAAATGAGCGGATTTCACAGGATGCTCGGCGCCATGTTCACGAAATTGGGCGTTACGATTCCAACGCAAATTACTCCGAAAGTCTTGGCCACCGCGAAAAGTTTGACGGAATCCGGCGGCGGTTCCATAGCGGTCGACGTTCAACTGGGTCGAAAATATATCGATCAGATCGATCGACAAGACGCCAAGTTTTATCGCCTGACGTAAAAAGGGAAACTACTTTGTTGAAATTAAAATTTGCCCCGAGAGCTAAAATTTTTTCTCGATATTCAGGCTCACCGAAGAAGAATGTCGCAACGGTTTAATCGTTTCGTGTCGATCGCCGTCCATGAGTAAATTCAAATTGATTCTGTTCGATAAATTCGGTGACGTTCGACGAATTTGCGAAAGCAAAAAATGCCCTAAATTCACCGACGCCAGCGAATTTTTCGTGCCGTTCGAACGAATGCATCTGTCCGAAATCGTGCCGCTGTCGTTTATCGAAGAAGAATACGAAAAAGGCGTGCCGATGACGTTTCACCTGTTGGACACTTTCCTGCCGTGTCCGGCGTCGCCTTTCGACGCCGATCGGTCTCATTTGTTTTGCGTATTCGGTGACAATTGGTTTCGAAGCGTGAAATTCGAGTTGAAATTCATCGTCGCCGACCAGTCGGAAAATTCGTCGGCGGTGGTCGGCACGATAAAAACGCTCGAAAACGAATTGCAAAACAAGAAAAATAAATTGGATTCGTTCAGGAGCGAATTTCTCGAAGCGAAACGCAAATACGACGAGGCGAAAGAAAAATTGGACGCGGACGAAGTGGAAATTTGTCAATTGTTATTGCAGCGCGAGTCGGCTTACGAAGAATTTCTTACTAATTCCGATAAAAAATACGAACATTTAAAAGAAGCGAATCCCAAGTCGGATAATTCTGGTCTATTAAATGGCATCTGGTCGTCGGTATTCGGATCGAAATAGTTTATAAACTTTTTGAATTAGTTTTATTTATAGTTCCATTTTGTCGGCGGAAAGTTGATAAATAAAAAGATTTTTATATATTATGCTTTATTTTGTTTTTTTTTCAACATGATCCCATTGATATCTCGTTCGGTCCGATTTCCTGCCCGTTGTGAAATATCGCGTGATCATATATTTGTTTTTTTTCAGCGATATTCGACTATGAATTTCGATCCGCCTTACCGCGATTCATCTACTGGACAACCGCCGTACGGTAACCAGCAACCGCAAGCGCCGTTTCCGATGGACGGACAACAGGCTTTCGATCCGACTCAGTCACGACCGCCGCAGCCGATGGGTCGTCGATGGACGAGAGAGGAGCTGGCGGTCATGCAACAATGTCGAACAGAAAGCTTTTGGTATCGATGCGTGCCGTTGGCCGTCGCCGGCGTTGGCTCCCTGTATTACCTTCGCAGCATCGGCAAACTGCCCAAGCGACCCTCCTTTCCGATTTTCTTTGGCGGGGCTATCGCCGCCGGCTTCATCGTCGGTAGAATGAGTTACATCGGCGAGTTGAAAAGGCGAATTCAAGCTTTACCGAACAGTCCGCTGGCGGAAGCTTTGACTCGAAACGATCGAGGCTTCGATGTGAGTTGAATTATTAACGTTATTTTGTCTTTTCACTTTGCTCGTTGGCTCGTTTTCTAGGTTTTCAATGAAATGGCCCAGTTGCCCGTACCTCAATTCAACACCGGCGATTATTTCGGAACGCAGCAACAGGCGCCCGATATCTATCACGATCCGGATTTCACCAGTGGTCAATTCGCCGAAAATCCCGGTCAATCTCACGACGTCGCGGCGCCCAGACAAACGGCGACGTACGACGAACTTCGAAGGAGGAACAGGGAATCTTACTGGCGTCAAAAAGCACGCGAAGTCGACGCCCGCAGCGCTAATCAAATGGGACACTATAACCCTCCGGGTGCCTCTCCTCGAAACACGCCTCCTCCGTGAAAACATTTCCCTCGCTAGCTGACAATATTGATAGTTAATTGTTGTTTTTTTAATAGTTAGTTAATTAAATAAGCTTTGTTAAAAATTAAAAATTACGTTTTCTTCCATAAATGAATCGTATAAAACATAAAATTAACACGTTCGTATCAGTTACAAGCAAAAACGATATATATTTTTTTAGAAATTTTTACAGATTTGCAAAGTTATTTTGATTTTGAGGATTTTGAGGTATCATCGACGCATTGTCCGGATTGAAAAAAAACTGATCCACGTATCGAATTTCGGGTAACTGCTGACCGTTGGGCACACAGACAAATTCATTAATCCTAAAAATAGGCAAATAAATTAGCTATGTTTGGTCAAATTCGCACCCAAATTTCATTCGGTAATTTATTCGAAAAGTAATATTTAGCTTTATAGTCCTTTCCCAACTATGACTGGAAAAAATTACATTAATCCTAAAGTTGAAATTAAGAAGCCCTATTCATATACTGATTTTTAAGCGTGTGGTAGGACAACGCTCCGCCGTCTATCTGAATCCGAACGCACGCTCGAAAATAAATATCTGAATATGGGTTGTAAGTTTTATCTTTAGGAATACTGTACTTTTACTACAGTCGCAATTGCGAAAGGACTTTAATAAACGTACAGATCGTTCGAAAATTCTTGATATTGAGGCAAATAGAAATCATCTTCGTCGGTCATTTCACTATCGCTGAAATATGATCGCACGATTATTAAGTTACCGTACGACATTGTCAGTCGGATTACCCCGTAGCCGAATCTGAACTTTGATCTCGAGCAAAAATGGACGATAAATCTTCGCCGAAAAATGTTTGAATCGTGGATCTAGAAACAAAAAAAAGACTGTCAGCGGCTACAGCATGACCAAAATAGAATTCAAAAAAATGTTTACAAATCGGATTCGCTGAACTCCTCGGATAAATCGGAAGCGTTCCCGAAAGAAGTTGAGCTGCAAACGGATAAAGAAGATTAAAAGGTGTTAAAGCCGTTGGAAATTGTTACCTTTCGTTAGAAAAAGGTCCCGCGTACAAATTATTCGAGTCGCCCGCGTACAAATTATTCGAGTCGCCCGCGTCCGAACCACTCTCTATTCGACAGTGTTTCGATTTAATTATTGTTAAAATTTCTTTGAACTTTTTCTTTCTACAGTTCGATTAGGTTTATTTCAATAAATACTACTGATTTTCTATGAAAACTTTTCCACGAATTACCCGAGGCCTTCTTTTAAAATTGTCAATTTCTTTCCGATCACTAAATATTTCAGTTTCGCAGCGGAATCCGCGGCCTTGTTGTCGCTTTCCTTATCCGTTTTCTTGTTCAATTGAATGGTTTTGAATTTCTCGATGGATTCGAATTGATCGGGACCGGAGCAGATGATTTTTATCAATTTCATGTCTTCGTATTTTTCGCACAGTCTTTCGTAGCATTGATACAGCGACGTGTATTCGTTGCACAACGTTTCCTCCAAAAACATGTGCATCACTTCCTTTTTCACATCTAAAACCCAGCAAATTCGCAGCATTTTTGCATTTCAATAAACTAAAAAACCAGTTTTTTTGTCAAAAACCGTCGTATTTTCCAAAATTCTACAAAATCTGCACGCTTACTTGGTAAAATCACGCTGAAAACAACACCGCCGATCACGCTGTCGCTGAATCGGATGAGCATGGTCGGCTCTTTTTGTCTTTTCAGAATCATCTCGACATTATCTCTGGACATAAATCCGCAAATGAGACTGAAATATTATATCATAATAAACTTTCAACACGATAAAAATCGTTTTTTATTTCGTTTTACTTTTCGATCCAGTAGGGTTTTATTTTTTTATTTCCAATAAAATCGATCGTCGAATAAAACCAATCCCAAAACGAGATATTGCTACCTTTATTGTTCAACGGAGACTAGAATGAAAGCGGCTTTAATTAAGCAATTAATTTATCGATTGATCAATAATTGACTGATTCGGAGATTTTTCGTTCAATGAATGAATGATGATCGCTAAAAATCAATATACCGATGAAAATCACAAGTAGAACTTACGAGTAAAAATTTTTGGAACGTGACGACGTGTCTGTCTGTGTCGTCGAAAGATTCTTTCTCGAATAACAATTCACCCAAATGGTACAATTGAAAGACTTTCAACGGCGCGCAATTCGTGGCTGTACAAAATAAATCGTTCAGACAGTATTTGAATTTCCCCCACGGTATTTCTCGTTTGTCAGTTTTCAAATCGATTTGAAAGTTTTCCTATAAAACAGCAATCTGTCATTTAGAAAAAATCATTCATCGAGTTGAAGATATTCATGAATGGGATAGTCGAAGAAAAGCTAATTTGTACCATTTGATTGAAAGCTCGATACCAACAAACGCATGGATAACCAGCTTTTCTCTGAACCGGATTCGAAACCAAGACGAAAGGCGAGGAAATGCTCTAAAAACAGTTTTTAATCATTAGTCACCTTATTAAAACTTATTTTTGTATTTATACTTGAGTGTTCAATGTTACACTTCCGTTCCATTCCGGTAACTTGATGGTACCCATTCTGATGGCGAACATAATCGCCAGTCTCATTTCTTCGACTGAAATAGCGAAAGGATCCGGTTTAGCGAAAGATGGAAAATGTTTCGAATTTTCATTTTAATTAATTGGCACTTTTCTTTTTCGATTCCGTAGTTTGTCGAACAATCCTGTTAATTCGCTGAAAATATCATTTTTTATTAAGCCTAAAAAATTAATATTAATTTTAAATTTTACCATATTTGTAAAAGTGGTTGTCCATACTCGCTCTTTCAGTTCAAACCGAGAAAGAACTTCCGTTAAAGTGCCCGTTTTCCTTAAAAAATCCAGCATATTTTTATTTTGTCTAGTACAGCAGCACATTTTGTAAAATTATTCTGTTACTCTGGAGAACTACCGCCTTTCGTCCATTTTATAAAATCATCCTCTCTGAAAAGGATTAGTAAAAAAATTCCAGTTTCAATAATATTTCTGGAAATAATTTAATCATTACGCAACAATCGATGCCTCGACCACTGGTTGGATGGCATCTTTGCCATTGTTGAATCGGATGAAATCGACAACGTGGTATAAAGAAAACAATCTACAAAAACACGTAAATAGGCGAATACGGTATTTCGAAGCTTCAATAAATGTTTTACGGTTTTTGTACTGTCGACTTACTTAACTTCCAAATCGAAAGCTTTTTGGCATTTTGGCAATTCTTTCGAAGGGTCCAATTTGTTTGTGACGTTTTTAACATTCGTATTATCCACATTTTTGCTCGTTGCGTCTCTCAGTATGCAAAATGGTGGTTGTTTCGTAACGATAATGAATCTTAATATCGAAACAATTTAGCAATGAACCTATAGTCCTTTCGCAACTATGTCGTGATAAAAGTACAGTAATCCTGAAGTTAAAATTTACAATCCCTATTCAGATATTGTTTGTTAATCACGCAGGGTGATACAGAACTACCTGAATCTAACTGAAAGCTCGAAAATCAATATCTGAATTCAGATTGTAAATCTCAACTTTATGATTACTGTACTTTTATTTCAGCCTAAGTTGCGAAAGGACTTTACTTACTTCTAAGAACTTACTTCGACACAAAATTGGTTAAAAATTTCGGGATGAAATCGAATATGTGTGCGACGCATCGTTTATTGGATTCGAAATTGTCACCGTTCGATAAACCACGTTCGAAAATTTCCATATTTTGCAGTTTGAATACTTGCACCATATTGATGAATTGGGCATATTTTTCGAAACTTAAAATGGATTTAGACTGACTAGTGAATCGTAATCAGAATGATTTTTTGAAAAAAATTACCAAACATCGATTCTATCGAATGGAGGCGATTGCGAAAGAGAAATTTGATTTATTTGTAGCCCTTGATAATAATCGTTCGTTTCCGAATATGTTTTTATCAAAGTGCTAACTTTGTTGACAGCTTCCAATAGCCATTGATGTAAATGCGACGCTTTTTCTCTCCACGCCTTCAGAGAAAACAATCCTCAAAACTAACGAACATTAAAACTCAAACTAATCATTTTATGCTTGCTACTCTGTGATTCGCGGCAATTTGTTGAACGAGAGCATCGTTGACTGTTGACGAGGATTTCACCAATCCTTGAACGAGATCTTGCAAAATTTTGCATTCCTATTTAAAATCAACATATTCTAAGAATTTCATTTTAATACTGGTTCTCAGCGCAGCAAACTTTAAACCATAGAAGTCTACAAACTAAAAAGGGGGGGGGAGATAATTTTATTTTTCCATGACGTACGTTAAAAATATTATCCACGCCGTTAAATACGTTTTGCACAGCGCACAAATAGTTTTCCAACAATGCGCTCATTTTCTAAACTGTGGAAAGAACTATTGAAAGAAACACTGAAATAAAACTAGGATGTCGTTGGCTTTTATTTCCAATGTATCTTGTTTCGCGTAATAATACACCCACGTCGAAAAAATACCAGTTTCACTTCAATGTTTTTATATTCGTTTAAATAAAGTTTGTTTTATCGAAACGCAGGCGAAGACTTTCATCGAGAGGAACAGCAAAATTTTCGGAGAGCGTTTCAACTATTTTATTTATTTATTTGTATTTCCATTAAACTGATTTGTTTCTCGACTTTGCAATTTTCAGCAATTTTCATCGAGAAAGAAACTTCCAAATTATATTAAAAATGCAATTAGCTGTCAAAAAATGTAGAATCTTGAAACAAAGGTCAGTTCAGTATTTTTGAAATCGTGGAGGCAGTAGTTACGCTTCAGAAAACAACCTACAGTAGAATTATTTTGAATTCTAAATCCGATGATTATCGGCTGTGAACGTACAAAAGTGTAAATGTTTTGCATTTCAAAGAGCTGATTTCTGGGAAATGTCTGCTTTTTGTTTGTTTCACTTGTTTATAAACTAGATTTTTGACTTCGTTTAAAGAAAAATTAATATTGACAAATCGCCGTTACGTTAAAGTTGAATAGAATAAAAATTCTAGTTCTACAATAATAAGGTTATTTACTATTTACTAATCTTTATAAAATTTTGTTTATAAGTGATTGAAAATTAACCAAAGACAGTACAATAACATTTTTACTTAAAAAAATACATCATTATAACACAAAGTGACTGAGTTTATGACGACTGATTGATTGTACACGAGCTACAATAAAAAGATTATCCATGAAACTGGTTAAGAGTATAAAATGAGAGTACGGAATTTATAATTTATATATCCATAACGATAGCTGCCCCTGGCTGTTTTTCTTTAATCCGTTTCGATAACGTAAACTTAGCTTCCTCTGAAATGAATCAAAATGAGTGAATAATTAATAATGTTTTCCAATAGTAATTTACTTTGTACAATGAAAAGGCGCGAAGACAAAAACGTCAATGGATCGATCAAGGTCTTTCGATCTTTGGCGCTTACTTCGAATAATTTTACTGAAATAGGGTATTCAAAATCAAATAATAAATTCAATCTTTACGAGAAGCTAACTCACCTTTTTCTCTCTGAGCCCAATTCATCGCGAATTCTCTCTCCACTTGGCGATTATGTTCAACATCTTTTTTATTGCCCAAAACGATCATCGGAATCTGATTCAATAAAAAACAAACAAATTACCTGTCAGTTCATTGAATCATTCAGTTCATTTTATTCATTTACTTCTTTTCTATCTTTGATGTTCTTTTCGATGTAATTTTTAATCAGATCCATTCGATTGAAAGCATCGGCGCTGTCGATACTGTACACCAAAATGAATCCCTGCAAACAAAAAAACACGCGTCACATATTATGAAACGACGTATAATTTGAATTTCTACATCCGCAGCGGCGAGGTAGCAGCGTTTTAAATCAGGATTATTCGAATCCAACCCGCACGTGTCGTGTAGAACGATGATATCCTTAGCCGCCTTTTCGTGGTCCACTTGAACCGTATATGTGTCGTCGATCGTCGGTATGTACGCCTAAAACAGTTTCATTGTGTTCGTTAGCAAAAAACGTTGGAAAAGCTTACACCTTGGGTGGTATCGTTGCAGAAAGCCAATTGCTGCAAGATACACGTTTTGCCAACTTCCTTGGAACCGCAAACGATAACACGAGCGATTTTCCCCATTTTTCCCTTTCCGAGCAAAATTAAACAAGAATCGCGCCGTCTACGATCAGTTTATGGAAAAAAATCATTATGGGAACCAACTTGGGAACAAAAATAGCCGAGCGAAACAATTAAAACGTTTATTATAACAGAAGAACGACAACAAACAACAAGAAACAAACAAACAAAAGCTATCGACGTAAATTTCCTCTCATCCCTCCGTGACCGCGATGACCGCGTTGCCCGCCGCTGTCCCGACGGTCGAGCATTCCAGTTTTATCTCCGCCGAACGGGCCGACAGCGCCGTCGTTGTTTCGCTGCCGTTTATCGAGCGGCACCGGGCTCTTAGGCCGCAACAGTTCTATTCGTTCCGAGCAACCGGTAGTGAGACCGGGCGGCTTTTCGAAGAAACTCCAATATTTCTGAGCGTCGAAGTTCGACGTGGTCAACGTGGGTCCGACGGTCAACCAGCCCGGTCGAATGGTATCGTCGCGGCCAAACAGGTGCAATCGACGTCGGCCGAGGCAAAAATGTTCGGCGATCAGAAATATTTCCAGCGGTTTCTCGATTCGTCCCTCGGGAAACTCGTCGGCGATTATCAAATCGATGTCCACGTTGGCGTGAATAAAATCGCCGTCGGTCGATCTACGGGAATTCAAAAAATAGGCTACGTACGAGGAAACATCCAGCTAAAGCTGCGGACGGGTAACTTTTTCAGTTTTATTACCTCCGGACGGTGCCTTTTATGCCCATCAAGCAGTGCTCCTTGGTACGTTGAAACAAAGCGTTCGACTCTAAAGCATTTTTCACGTTTTTCGGATTATTTTTCTTCACCCAACAAATATCTTCGCATCTAAGACAGAAAAAACAAATTTCTCGCACTTTTTTGATCATTAAGCGGGCGACTGTAGTTTTTCTACCTGCGAAAGCCCCATTTCTTTAAACACTGGCGACCTCTGGCCAGCCCCTCGGGCGAACTGCCGCACCACAACCAAACGAAGCATCGGCTTTCGGCGATATTGCCCATGTCCAATTGTTCGATCTGATCCCAGTTCCAAAATTCGTTGTCGCCCAAATGATATTCCTCCAACGGCGGTTCGACAATAATGACGTCGAATCGGCTGCCCAGCTCGGTCAGTTCGAACGTCCTCACGTCGGCTTTTAGAAACATCGGCGGCGTGGCAGTGTCCGAAACGAGCTAAATATACAAAAATAATGCAACATAAGTGAAAGTATAGTTGCTGGCTCCGACTCTCCACCTGATCTTTTAGTCGAATGAGTTCCTTCAATTTCGGATATTCGTCGAAGCGCTCGTTGAGTCCGGAATCTCGAATAAAATTCTGCGGTCTTTGGCTAGTGTCGACGAAATGCTGGGAATAGTCGTTGTGAGGGTTCGCGCTTTGAGTGCCTTTAAGAAACGTTCTCGAGCCCGTATAAACTTTTTCTTCTTCTTGGAGAGCCTAGAAACATTAAATAGCCGACGCGGTTTTTGTTTTAAAACCAGGTTTAACTAACCTGAAAGCAATCTTCGAACGATTCGACTTCTTCGTCGCTGTCCTCGCCGCGCAATTTCTTTCTTTTAGCCGCCGGCTGCGGAGCGTCCATGGAATAAGCTCGTTTAGCGATAACGAACGCGCCGGATTCGCTTCCGTCGGCTTTATCGGCGGCGTTGATATTCGGAAACGCGTGATGGGCGTCGTCGCGTTGTTTTTTTAGTTTTTCTTTATCCTTATCCGTGCCCAACAACGTCGACAGTTGTTCGACGGATCTCGCGCCCAACGATTTCGCTAAAAGTTCGCGGCGCTTGCTGCTATCATCCTTTAAACGTTGGATAACGGTCGAATTCGATGAGGACGACGGCGAAGAATCATCTTCCAACATAACTAATTTCTTCCGTTAATTAATTCGAAAGAAATAAAAAATATTACTGAAAATTAAATAAAAAATTATCCTTCGCTGCGCCAAGATACATTTGATTTGCAAGTTTACTGTTACTTAGAGCAACTTCGAAGCAATCTGCATATAAACTTTATTTTTTAGATTCATTATAGGCTTTTTGCTTTCCTAATTACTTTTTCAACATTGATATGTTTTTTAGAGTAATATTATTTTTAGATTGGTGCGAAACAAGAACTATCCGCTTCTATAAATTCATTGAGCTTCCTTCGATGATTTACGAAATGGAATTCATCGACGATGGTCAATGTATTTACTGGCTACCTTCTGTACCAATTGCCCAATTTATTTTTGAATACACGTCAGCCATCAGCTCGACGTTTGTTCCCTATGTTGGACAGATGAACAAATAAATGTGTCATAGATATCATTCACATGTAAGCTCGAAAAATGTGCTTCAAACGAATTGAGTTGTTTACGAGTCTATAGAAGGGTCGATTTTCCAGCCGTGTTCCTTCTCAATGTTTTTTATTCGAATTTCAGCATTTTGGATTGTACTGAAAGTGAAACTCTCTTTTGTTGTTGTTCACTTTTTACTATTGTACTGCGTAATCAATCTTACATGGTTAATTTAGTTTTACGCTGATGCTCAGCGAATTCCAGTTGTGCCGCCAATACCTAAATTGGTCGATTTAGTGGCCAAGGATGTAGCTGTGAACAATATTGAGGCCAACGATGTTCCCACGCAGAGGACAATCGCAACTACAACTCAAATGGCGCTCGCAATTTCTACCACTGAAAATAACACTTCAGAAATACAATTACGTAATGATTAACTGAAAATAAATCTATTTTGAAAAATTTTCACGTGCCAAATTTAGAGCTGCAAGCATGCTGCGCATCGAATTGCGTTACATTCGACAATTTAATGAGCATGGTCGGCGTTCAATGCTGTGGAGATTCGCCGGTGAACTTTTTCGATAAAATTTGTTGCACAGATTTTAAATATTACGATCGACGAAGCGGATCGAAATACTACGATCGGTGTTGCGACGATAAACCTTACAGCTACGATCAAACGTGTTGCAAAGGGAAGGTACAGTATGTAATTCTCTTGCATCCGCTACTACTCGCTGTCCGATCAAAAAACATTTATCAATGTTTCAATAAAATTGCGACCATTAACGCGTACCTTTGTTGTTTGTGAATATCATTTTCAGGTTTATGAAGGCGCTGGTCAGTCGTGTTGCGGTGATGCTCCGTATCACACTTACGACCGGTCGATGATATGTTGCGCCGACAAGCTGCATAGAGTTCCGGAGAACTCTTCCAGTCCAGCTTGTTGCGGTTCCTTGGTGTACGACGCGTGGGGCAAAACTCAATTCTGCTGCGGCGGTAAAGTGTACAAAAGGAACGACAATCACGCTTGTTGCGTGAAATACGAACAAAGCGACAGTACACTTCCTTCAGAAGCCGAAGGATACCGACCCGAACAACAACTGTGTTGTGACGGGGTACACGATTTGAAGACTTACGACACGTGTTGCTACGTCTCTGATACAAAACTTAAAGAATGGACACCGCCGAAGCCGATACCGTATAATTCCTCGACTCAATGTTGCGATTTAGATGGAGTTAAAAAATACAATAACAATACTAACAGTTGCGGATAAGTCGCATAAAAAAATGTGTTTGTTCAGCATACTGTAAATAAATACATATCTTTCGATCAACTTGCATGAAAATATAAAAGTCAAAAAGTCAGTCACTGAAAAGTGATGATGCATCATTGTAGTTAATCCCGAGGTGATTTTAAAAGATAAACTGATTAACAACGAAAATTCAATGAACAGCGAATTTTGATGTGTAAACTCTTTGTATTTTCGCAAAAATTTTTGTATTCTTATTCCTCAAGATTTAGCGAGGAAAACCGGTCGATACGGAAAACGACTTTGTTCAATGGTTCTCGCTTATCATCCTTTACAATAGAAAGAACAATTATTGCACTTTAACTTTTATATTAGTAAAAAAAATGAAAGACATGCAAATAAAACATTTTGAGCGACAAACTTGCATTGGAATCAAAACAAAATAACAAATTATCTGTGGCATACATCAATAATTGTCTGAAATAATTGTAAATTCGGACTGAATCGAAAGAAATAGTAGAGTGAGCTTTTAACGTGCGACGAAGAAAAGCATCCACTGAGTTTGGGACACGCCGAATTCGTTATCAAGTTTGAGAACAAAAATATCGACATATTCAGATAGATAGCTTTCGTTTCGAATTTCAGTCGATAAAATAGTGTCGGCTAACGCAGTTATGATCTCAGAAATCGATTTTCCAAAATCTTTTCTCTCTTCAATTATGCTATTTCGAATTGTAGTTTTTGGAATCAATAAATCAAAATAAATCGCGTAATCTCTTGATGTATATTGCAGTTGATTACCAATGCTTTTCAATGATAAACAAAAACTAACAAACTTGTGAGCACATTTTGTAGGCAATGCGAAGTTGGATCACCGACTTAGCTCAAAAAATGGAATAGGTTTGAAGACGATTTTGAGAGGCGGCGTTCTAAAAATGTAAATTAGCACATATTTTAAGGCGGGTAATAAACATGATTGATACTTAATCACCAGCGACAATTTCCAAAATCTTTCAGGAAACAACGAAAACTCCAGAACTTTTCTTCATTATTACTTAAAACGGATGTGCTGCTTATGGACGACAAGTGTACAAAGCGGGTGTTGTTGTCGAGAAACTGCGCGACCTGCAGTTCCGCCGACTCGATTATCCACCCTATTCTCCAGATTTAGCACCGGCTGACTTCCGGGTGTTCCCCGATTTGAAAAAAGCGATCAAGGGTCGCGAATAAAAATGATTGTCCATTTTATGTACAAACTAAAATCTATTCGAAAGCAACAGCCAAGCATTTCAATTGAAAAAATCACCAATACTATTCGATTCTAACAATAAATTGTCACATCTTTTGCAACAGAATGGCGAAAATAAGGAGGAAATAAAAGTGTTCGTGCATTTACTGATTCCAAAAACAATGTTACAAAATAGCGAAGAGAGAAAAGTTTTTGGAACATCAATTTCTGAGTTCAAAACGTGTTATCCGGCAGTATTTTTCATCTGAAAGATACCTGTTTCCTGTTAGAAAGGGATTTCATTCCGCTCCAGTGATTTCACAGTGTTCGTGACCGAACACAAAAGGAAAATATCTGCGACGCAACGTTATCGCCCAAGTTGCTAATACAGTTCGTTATTGATTGATTCATGATCGTATTTTGCGTAATAAATATAAACAAAAACATTATGCATTTAATTTATCTGGCCATAGTTGTTGAACAAGTGTGACAAATGCATGCTTGCATTGTGTACATTGCACTCGACTGTCAATGCCCCAACAGAGTGGGCAAACACAATTTTGTTGCCATGGTTAATTAAGTCTACCGACTAATGATAAAAATCTCTTGTTCCCTGAAATAGGTACAAGACGATAGGAGGCAGAACCGACAAACAAGGAACATGTTACGTTTTGTGATGCAAGTAAATAAGAAACACGCCAGATCCACTTATATAATCAGACTAATAAGGACTGCAACCGACAAGTAGCTCTTGCAGAGATCGAATAAAATGGAATTGGTATGACATTGGTTTTTCATGAGTCGTAAATGACCTTCATACTAGCCCTTACATGAAATTGAAATTGTTACATGTTGTAAAGCTAATGGTGTTGCTTTTGAATTCTATGTACTTTGATGTGCATTTTAACACAAAACATGCAAAGGTGAAGTATATTCGTTTACTAACCCAAATTTCAAACAATACAAAACAATAAACATAATCCAATAGTAAGATCATCAACACACAAAAAATTTGTGATTGAAGAATTAATGATCAACTTTGACAAATGAAGAAAAGTAGTACATAGAATGAAAAGTGAAATTAAATAATATGCAATAAGAAAAATGATAGTTTAAAACTACATTAGTTTTGATACATAATATTAATGATACACACAAACTATGTACCATATAAAAATTGAGTCAGCAACAAGAATAACGTTGTCATATAATTTCAGCGAAAAATTGTTGGAAAAAACAAAATGAAAAGATATTTACAGACAACCAGTATAAACACATCAGGCAGTATCAGTGCGCAACTTGTCGAAAATGTTAATGGGAGATGAAGAACCATTACGAAGTAAGCTAGTGTTTGAATTAATCAAAGAAGAAAGTTCTATCAATGAACTTTCGGCAGGGGAACCCATTCGTGATGTAACTGAATGCTTTTCGAGCTTCATTTCACTAGAAATTTCAGAAGGTCCATCGATAATCGACAGCACACTTAACATAATTTCTCTCTCAGGTTTGCAAATTTGTCGCAAAACCTGCTGCTCACACAATGTGTCGATATTTCTTATCAGACTATCAGCTTTGAACAATCGATGCTTGCTCTTCATTATAAAGTTGTTCAGAAGACGTTGTTTAGGATACATGGCTGATTCCAGCATCACCTTTTTAGTTTCACGATTCTGGTTATTACTGCAGTCAGGAATCAACAAGTCCTTGGTGAATGCGCTTGATGGTTTACTGTTCGGGCTTAACAATGATAAACGTCGAGGTGACGGCAGATCAACAACCAACTGCATTTCTGGATCACCTTCATTCAACTCCCGAACTATTTTGGAATCGATTTCTTCAACCTCCATAACTTTGTTCGCTTCCACCTCAACATCTTCGCTTTCTTCTCTCGTTGTTTGACCATGAGAAATTTGGCGTACACACAGGGCTAAAGCAAGAGCTTTCGGCATACGTTCGTTGGATAATGTTGCTTCAAAATCTAACTGATCTTCTTTTAAAATAACTTCACCGCAGGAAAAAGAATTATTGCATAGATGCGCCGCTAAAAGAATAAGTTAACTGACAGGGCAGCAAAAACAACATAGCGCATGAATACAAGTAGGTGTACTGCAATTTTCTCAAATTCATTGAACATACAAGTATGATATGCATAAATACTGTACCAATTCTGTTTCCAAGCGTCGATATAAAACCACAACCACTGCATTCACCGATTTCATCAAGCAGAGGTTCTCTTCGTTGGAATAATTGATTGAGACTGATTGAGTTCGAACCATTTCTAATATGTTCATTGTTATGCATTTCGTAGGAAAATGTACAATTAGTCGCAAAAGGGCAAAGTGAACATTTTCTCGCTTCGCTTCTACAATTTCCACGGTAAAGATGATAATTTTCAATAATTGCTGCATAATATTACTTGGAAAAATGATTTTCGTCTGATAACAAACGATGGCATTCAATGCACCGTGCTCGAGATTCATCAAAATCAGGATCCAATCGCTTCAATAACAATCGATTTGGCTTTGGATCGAGACCTCGTTGTTCAAAAAAGCTCATCGGGCGACATCCATCGAAATTAATCGCCACTAAACCATTTCAAAGTAATTATTAAAAAGCAATCCAGTCAATCCATCATTGAATATACAAAAACACGATGTCAGCATAACACTGCAATTTCAAACTTGCTAAGCAAGTGAGATGGTGATGTGCGATGACAGTATTTGTAACAGTTCAGAAAACCGATTCCAATTTAAACATACGTTGTTGCGACTGGGGCTTGCTCGTATGGTGGTGCTTGCTTTTGTGTTTGGCCAAGTCAGATTTCGAAATGAACAATAGACGACAACTGTTGCATCGAATCAGATCTTGTTCCATGTGCGATAGTAGATGTTGGCTAAAAGCTATTGTACCAGCGACATTCATGTACCGCGAGCTGCTGGATTCAACAGTGCCTTGAAGTACCGTTAGACACAATGGGCACAACAATAGCAAGCTATCTTTATGAGCCTGGATTGAAGAACAAACAAGAATTTGCGTTTCATCAGCTAAATGAATCAAAATTGCGAAATACTTACTTCGGCAAAATGGTCGGTAATGTCTTCATATAGCGACGATTGAAACTGGCAAACAGGACACACGTAAGGCATATCTTTCATGTTAAGGTGAACTGTATGCATATGAAGACGCAAACGGGAACTATCCACGTAATCCATTTCGCAAATGTAACAGACATTTGACGCCAAATGGGTCTTTTTGGAATGAACCTAAGAAATACACAGTCAACATTTTGTTATTAAAGTGCAGAAGTTGCAGGGGAGATTTAGCTTAAAAACACATTTCCCATTGGTCAGTTCATCCTTAAAATTGTTTTTTTCAATAATTGATATCATTTTTCAGAAGCATTTAGCCCAATTTAACCTTGCACAACTTTAACTTAAGTGTAAATTCAGCAAAATTCTGGAATCTAGATAATAAAACTCGAAAGGGTGATAAACATACAGTACTTGCAAAATATAAATCTGAGAAAAGAGAATTTTGATATGCTAAATAAATAGCATTAGTGCTAGGGTACCATTATGTTGTTGCTAGATGTCCAATTTCCAAATGAACTCCCAGAAAGCTTTCTCCCACAAATTAAGAAGTAACAAAAGAAAAACATGTTTACAAGATTGATATGATCCATTAATCTGAATGGATCGACCATCAGTCGCAAACATTTCCAGCAGGTACTTATGTCGCCGATGTCTTCTTCGGCTTCCTTTTCATCATGTAAAAAATGAGAAAACGCATGCCACATCATGCTAACGTTATTCGCAAGCATTTTTTCGCAAATTCCACATTGAAAGGGCTTATCGAACGATTCGTCTCGAAGGTCGCGCCCTATCCACCCATTGTACTTGCTTCGTCCGTAAGAAGCATATCGAAAAAGGGTCGGCAAATTTCCTTCTTTTGATTGAATGGTATTAACAGTTTTAACAGAATTAATCTGACGGACAGCGGGGGCGGGAAAGTCACCATCGCAAATTATCGAACAAGAAGATCCAGATGACGACGAACTATGCTTGCGCTTGCGTTTCTTTATTTCATTGTCCAAATTTAACTGATTCTGAGATCGGAACTTCTTTTTCAGCGTCGGCTGGCCTGACAATTTTAAAGCTATCGGAGGAAACGATAATCTCGAACTAACAGTCGTCCTGTCCGGATTATCGTCGGTCGGACCCAACTGGCTAGTATTTAAAACATTACCAACAACCATAAGCGCCGTGGCGCCGCCCCCGCTCCCGTTCGCAGGCGGGTTAGTGAAGCGATAAACGGGAGCGCGTCCTCGCAAATTCGATCGCGTCGTGTCTATCGAATTAACGAGATTATATTGTACCTTGAATCCGGGAATCGGCTCCGACTGAGCTGGCGGTTGGCTGGTAATCAATAAAGAGCGAACATCGGCGATTCTAGGAGCAAATTTCGGAATATTTTGCAACGGTTGGCGAGAATTATTCGTCAAAATTCCATTCGTTTCACCGTTTATAACCGAAATTGGTTGCTGGCCGGCCGGAAATGGTTGATAGCGAATAAGCGGCGGCTGCGGGGGCGGCTGCTGTTGATTTTGCCGTGACTTGTTTACTTGCGATTGCGGATAAATAACTTGGACAATCGGAGTCGACTGACAAAGTTCCGCTATAATTTCGATGTCCGGACTCGATTGTCGACTCATTATTAATTAAAATTAACCAAAAATTGTTTAAATTCGACAGTTTCGATTCAAAATAAATCGAAATGCAGTCGGCGAACAGCAATATCGATTTTATGGTCACGTGAACAGGCTTTGTACGTATCGCAGACTGGAACGGTTGATGTAACGCAACCTGCGAATCAAAACCATCTGTTAATCTGTGTACGTTGCTGCGGAATAAAACGCAAATACCCCGCAGCGGGTAGTCATAATTTACGTTCATTTAACAAGCTAAAGATATTGAATAATTGCTTAAATCTATGATTAAAAAATTTAAAAAAGGATTAATTCGAAAAAATCAACGAAATGAACACAACATGAAAAAAGAAATCAATACATAAATGCTGAAACTTAATGAAACCAATCTGTATATGAAATTTTTATCTTACTGTACAAGTTTTTATCGCTTGTTAAACCGCAGCGGGAAGGTTGCTTGACTGTTGTTAAAAATCTATTTATGTGTCACTTTTACGAAACGCCTACAAGGAAATTTACTTTTAACGGTTAATTGTGCTTTAATTGACGTTTGCTTCGTTGAAAGCTAAATTTTGGGCTTCCAATTCAACAATGAGCCAACCTCCGCCTAAACCTTTGAGACGACCGGATCGCGTTATGGTTTTCAAAGCTTTGTACAATTATAATGCACAAC
This sequence comes from Prionchulus punctatus, assembly GCA_034698125.1. Lineage (NCBI taxonomy): Eukaryota > Metazoa > Nematoda > Enoplea > Mononchida > Mononchidae > Prionchulus > Prionchulus punctatus. The sequence continues at coordinate 19,264 of JAQGBA010000071.1, read as the reverse complement.
AAGTAAAAGCTATTAGAATACAGCGGATAGATAACTTTGATTTCGACCACCTATTTTATGTTCCTGTTTCAAATTCCCAAATTTTTTGACATTTCTCTGGACTACATATTAAATTATAATTGCGTCATTTCATGGTGTCAGGTAGTTTCAAGCGCCTGTCCTTTTTCCAAAGGCTTCGGAGCGCTCGCCTTAGTTCAGCTCGCCAGAAAATCCGAGACATTTACTTCCTATCTTTTTAGCCGGATGAATTATCGTTTCAAGAAGGTGATATCTTATACGTAACTGATACCAGCGATTCGAAAGGTGACTGGTGGACAGCTAAGTGCGGTGCTAAAGAAGGCCTCATTCCTTCCAATTATGGTCAGTTATTATACAAATGTATTTGCCTTATCGTTACGTTGAAATCACTAGCGACATTAAAACTTTTATCATACTTGCGAATGTTTTATATTTTGTAGTCACTGAGAATGCTGAAACCATCGATTTTCCTCTACACGAAGCCGCCAAACGGGGAAATATTTCGTTTATGCAAGAATGCTTGGGAAACAAGGTAAATCCGAATACGACAATTTTATTCTGCCGTCTGTGAATCACTCACGCATGATCCGATATGATATGCGTTTTCTCAAAATTTTGATGTACACTTCGCTCGCGATGAATTCCTAAAAACTCAAAATTAAGCGAATATGTTTTGTTTTCAGGTATCAATTAACGGATTAGATAAATCGGGTTCTACGCCTTTGTTTTGGGCGGCGCACAGCGGTCAGTTAGAATGCGTCAAGATTCTGCTATCTTGCTCCAATCCGAAACCGGACTTAAACGCCCAAAACAAACTCGGGGATACGTCGTTACACGCCGCAGCTTGGAAGGGTCATACCGATGTCGTTCAACTTTTGGTTCACGCGGGTTAGCACAACTGTACAATTTTTATCATATATAAATAACCGTTTCGTCATCGATTAAAATTATAGGCGCTCATCCTTGTATCAAAAACAATGAATCTAAAACTCCTCTGGATATAGCATCCAATCCAGAAACTGCAGCCTTCCTCAGACGAACGAGTCCGCATTTCAAAACTTATTCGACTCGTTCAACTGTGACTTACAAGCATTTTTTATTTTTTTAGGCATTACTAATGAACAGTCTTTGAAGGATTATCAAGTTTCGGATGGTGACGAGTCCGATTAGAAAACAGAAAGAACAGGATGATTTATTTACTGAGCATTGTAACAATGAGAACCTGCTGTATTTTTTGCTTCTCGGCGAAAGAATATTGTTGTTGTTTTTTGCAATTTTTCACGTCATCCTGATCCACCGCTGCATTTCTTACTTACGAACAAAAATCACTTTGCTTTGGTTAGTTTTCTTTCAAAAAATTTCTAATGTTATTCATTTTACGAAGTTATTATATGATCACGAAGGCTGTGCGTGCGCGAAATGTAGAAAATGTCTGAACGGTTTTGGTAAAATGTATTTTGTTTATCATTCCAGTCATTATTAAAATTCTAATACGAACAATATAATTCGATGAAAGTTATTTTGTAAAATTTTTAATTTACGGTTAATTCAATAAATTTTGAAGTGAGAAGCAATTCAAGTTTTTTTTTATGCTGCGACAGTGACAATAAAATGCTTACTATTGCAAATTTTTCAATTTAGAAAGGATAATTTTTTTATCGAGACCATTTTCCAGACTGCAAATCGCACGAAGTTTTTGTTCCTTGTGGATTTGACGGGGTTCTGCTGTAAATCGAGACTCGCAGTATGGATTTCGAAATCGAGCAGGCGTTGAACGATGCTAAAACAAACAAATTTTGCAAGTTTGCTTAGCAAACTTAGCAAACTTTCGGTAAACAACACATTCAATGCGTTGAATGAAAAGCGTAGTTGTTGATTGGAAGCTTACATCGACTAGCCGTAGTTTGCTTAATTCGCAAATTTAGTGTTTTCGAAATGGTCGATCTGAAACGAATTTTTTATCTCGATCTAAGAATTCTTTCCGTGTCGTCGGCCGCTTTGGGCAGCGGTCTGCTCAGCGGACTGTTCATGTTTTATTACGTGAAAGTATTTTTGGAAATATACAAAATCGACCAAACTTGGCTGAACGCCGCCCAAATATTCTACATCGTATGCAATACGATCAGCGAACCGTTGTTGGGCTATCTGCAAGATTACGGATGTAAGCCGTGCAGAAGTCGCCGCAGGGTCATACTGTTCGGCGGACCGTTGTTCGCCGCCGCGTTCGTGTACCCGTGGTTCAACTGGTACGACCCCGATTCGGCGCCGCCGTGGATGGTTGGCGTTCATTTGATCAGCGTACTGTTCCTGTGGAATTTCATGTTCACGTTAATCGGTTCGGCGTTGTGTGGTCTATTCGCCGAAGTGTCCACAGACCACGCGCACAGGGTCCGTCAATTGACGTACAACGAATGCGCTTACTTGATCGGATCGTCGGCCGTATTTCCCGTTGAAAAATTGTCGAGTTCGCTCAGCGATTTCTATCATTTTCGCATTTGTATCATCGTCGTGGCTGTTTTGAGCGCCGTTTGTTTTCTTATAACCGGATTCAGAGCTCCCGACGATATCGCCCAGCTGAAGAGACAACGAGCCAATCATCAGCAACAGCAGCAAGCTCGAGCTGAAGCGGAAGGTTAATAAAGCATCCTGGAATAGCTACAGTAACATTTCGAGATTATTTCAGAAGATACAAAAGCGTTGGCGCCCGATGATAACGGTCCGATCAATGCCGATGATAGTGAGGCGTTGGTTCCAGCCGTCGAACCTCACAGTATTAAACAGGCGGCGGTCGTAGTCGGGCAAGTTTTCAAAAGCGCAGACTTTTGGTGCGCCATCGGCGGGAATTTCATGGGCTGGCTTCGAATTCAAATCAGCGCCAATTTTATGGCTATCTTCACCGAAGGTCTGGTGTCGCCGAAGGTTCTGCCTTCGGGCTCTTATTCGATAGCCACGTTCTACTTAATGTGTCAAATAATTCCTAGAGTGAGGAGGACATTTTTGTCGGGTCCTTTCGCATCCGCAGCTGGAATAATTGTACAGTAATCCTAAAGTTAAAATAGACAATCCGTATTCGGATTCAGATTCAGACTTTAAAGCTTGCGATTGGATTCAGGTAGGTAGCGTACCGTTGTTTGAATCATCAATATCTGAATTCGGACTGTAAATTCTAAATGTAGAATTACTGTAGTTCTATTCGATGCCGTAGTTGCGAAAGAACTTTAATCGCTGCAACGATAACCGATAAGATTTGTCGCAGGTTATTATCATTATCACGAGCCCGTTGTCTGCTAAATTCGGGGCTTACAGAATGCTAATGGCTTCCTACGTTTTGACTTGGCTAAATTGTGCGGTTGGTCTGATTTTGGGATCGATATTCAGTTACGATTTCGTTATCGGTACTCTGCTAGTAGACAGGTAAGGATAAAAATGCTGGGATCGTCGACTCGTAATACTTTTCTTCTCGTTTATCAGCATTTTAATTCGATTTCAAGTCCTGTACATGGTCGTGTTCAGCGACTTCATCGACGAAGATACGAAACAATACGAAAGAAAGTACAGGACAGTACAGTACAGTAACTTTCGCTTGATTTCGCATGGTAATTATTTTAAGACTTCCCGCCTCGACATTAATATTTACAATGAACGGACTTTTGGTAAAACCTACCGTGGCATTGGCTCCCATGATTATCGTAGCTTTGTTAAACATCGGCTCGTACGACGACTACAAGGATGACATCAGGAACGCCCCTCCACTTTTGAAATCGGTCGTGTTCCTCACTAGCTGTTGCGTGCCGGCGGCACTTTCGATTCTAGCTTTTATTTCCATGTTCAAGTTTAGCTTGAAAAACAAACATCTAACCGAAGATCACGCTAGTCTCCTCGATTTACCGGTACCGATCATGGATGACACTCAAGTTGAACCAATTTGATTCTAACTTCGTTTCAATATTGTTATTTTTGTACGTGACAAAAAATTTTACGCCTTCGGCTGACTTTGTAATGAATTTTCGAGCTGATGATGACGTAATAATTATTCGTTTTGAAACAAAAAAAGTGTAGATTATGTTTTTCTATTAATACAAAAACGCGTTTCTATAAAGTGCCCACGTTTACGAACGATTTGCATGTGCGCTTGATACAGCTTACGAATTAAGGCTTTTCTCGAGCGAACTAAATATTCATCGGATAAAAACGACGAGAGACGGGGGCGGCCCCTTTTTTGATTGCGGCGCGTAAAAACTGCGCAAATCGAGCGAAAATTCCGCCAAATATTTTCCTCAATGGTCGCGCGCATGTAAAAAATACATGCATTTGTACACGCCGAAACGTTCAATCGGCGAATATATTTTTAATGAAAAGTCGACGGGTAAACTTTCGAAGGAATTTGATTATTATAAAAATCGAAAGTCCCCCCTCCCTCTCCCTCCGCCCGCCTCGCCTCCTTTTCGTTTTCGATGATAAAAATTTTCAGAGTAAGCGCAAAAGCGAAAAACGCGTCGGGTTGAATTGATTTTCGGGCAAAAAGCCGCTTCTACATCCTTCGACGACGAATCCCGACGATTCGTACACGCCCCGCGCTCGGACTAGCTAGTCGATCGAGCTAGCGAGCTAGCAAAATAAACCGAATCGAAAGCGGAAAGCCTAGGACTTCTTCTGGTTCAGGCTAGTAGAGCGAGTCTTCTCTCGTTTTTGCTTTGGAGAGAGCGGAGAGTGGCGAGAAAGAGAGAGCGAGTCTGTTGCTACGTGACGCATTAGCTTAGCTTTCAGTTGCTCGCCCGGAGAACGTCCCCGGTTTTTTCCCCCGAAAGAAGATATATTCTATCGACGAACGGCGAGAGAAGATAGAAGCACCTTTCTCGGAAAAACTGTTTTTCCTTACAACTTCTCCGAATAGTCGCCTCATTGTTTGGTTTTTTTTCACGCGCGCCGTTTCTCCTCGAAATCTACAGTATTCGGCGTTCGTTCGACAATTTTTTTAGAGGAATTACGAGACAATAACTCGGCGGATATCTAGTTTTTGCGAAACCGTTCGGATTTAAATTTGTGTTTTCGGTAGAGCGGCCGGCATATAGCGAAGATCGGTATTTGCGAATTTATACGATAAATAACGTAAAAATAAGGAATATTCGTCAAAAAATGGGTTGTACGATGAGCGCCGAAGAACGCGCGGCGTTGGAACGCAGTAAACAGATTGAGCGAAATTTGAAGGAAGATGGACTACAGGCGGCTAAGGATATCAAACTTTTGCTATTGGGCGCCGGTGAATCCGGCAAGAGTACCATCGTCAAACAGATGAAGTAAGAGCAGCCTCCGGCTAAACTCTCGGAGATGTCCTCGAAAAAATAATCTCGCAATTGTATAGACGCTGCTCGAGTGTTCGCCGATCGCTCGATTTTGCGGATACCGTCACCAAATTGCGATTTTATGTGTTTTTATCGGAGACAATTTCGTCATCTCTTTGAATTTTGTTTATTTTTTGGGAGCAATGTTATTAATTTTTTGCCCAGACTTTTCTAAATTTATTCCTAGATTCGCACGTTCGATGAGCCGTTAGAATTCATATTTTTTTATTGAAATTTCAGAATAGACTTTCTGTAAAGAACTGTATAATGTTCCTTATCGGTGAAAAATTTATTTTTTTTACTTAACTGGAAAGTGTACTCTCATTACTGAATTCTTTCCCCATTTTCTATCTTTTTAAACACAAAAAAATTGCGAATTATTTGCGGAATGTTTGGCGAGACCTTTCGAAAAAGATATGGTTTCATATCCCATTAGCGATTGAGTTTCGCACGATCGCTGAAAATCTAATTAACGTTACGAGCCAATTTCTTGAATTCGCAGAAAACTATGCTCTCGCCATTCTTCGTTTCACGAAACCGCCGAAGGCGCGAGAAGTTTTCTTCATTTTTTTATTTGTATTTAATACGAAACTTAAATTTCTCGAAAAATACAGTTTTATTCTAAAATTTCGCATTTTTCGGAAAAAAATCAAAGCCGTTTCTATTAAGTTTGTTTTCTACGGAGATTTTTTTTACGTTATTCTTCCGCTCTGCTAAAATGACGCGGAGAAATCAAAAGAGAAGAAGAAAACCCGCTGATATTTGTCTAGTAACAAATTTTCAAACTAATTATAACGTCGAACAGTCAACCCCGCAATTTCTCTTAATCTTTTCGGAAAACATACAATCCGGCTTTGGTTCATTTCCATCGAGCCCGAGCTAGTTAGCGATAGTCTTTTAACGCTTTAGTTAGGATTTTCGAGCGTGCAGTTGGATTACAGTAATTATTCAAATTTTGTAAGCTGAATTTTAGTAGCGTTCATCGCCCGCAATTTTTCGAGGAAATTTTCCAACAGGCATTATAGCCTAAGCGTGACATCGCAGTTTTTCGAAAATGCAAACAAATCTACGAAAATCGAAATGAGCCGACGAATGCTCGGTCGCCGAGGTTTTCCTATCGTCGTTAGCGTTTCGCATCGATTATCGGGGTAACGGGTCTCCTCGTCGGAGGAGCCCCGGGATGTCGCCCGAAGTTTTAACTCGACGTGCGTTTGGAAATTATAATTTCTGCCGCAATACGGCGAAATAAAAATAAAAGACTAAAATAATAAGAGAAAAGGAAAAATCGAAAAGACAGGTGCAAACACTCGTCCGGTGATTAAACGGGCGCCGAGCGGGACGTTTCGTTAATGATAACATTTTCCCGCCTTACGAGCGTCGTTGCCCGGTGAACGCGGTTCGAGCGCCATTCACGCGTCAATGAGAACACTCGGCGCGCAATTCCGCGCAACAAACAGAAACGCATAAATTATGCAAATAAAATTTCGACTCTAACGCGCGGTGCGCTCTATTCGTCGATTAGCTTGATAATTTTGTTGTTGTTTTTTTCTATTCCAGAATTATTCACGAATCCGGTTTCACAGCCGAGGATTACAAACAATACAAGCCCGTCGTGTACAGTAATACCATTCAATCTATGGTCGCTATTCTAAGAGCCATGGGCACGTTGAACGTGTCGTTCGGCAATCCGGAACGCGAAGTAAGCCGAACACGAATATATATATATATATACGTATACAGATACAAAAACAGATACTGTAGACATTTCGCAGCTAAGCAAATTATATTCATTCTTCATTTCCCGACCGACCGTCTCGCGCGACCTCAGCTCGAAATATATCTACGTATTCTGTACATAGTTCATAGTTTGTAATGAGGCGAAGAAGGGGGAGGGAAGGAGGATCGGGCAAAAAAATTTCGACGAAAAACGTAATTTGTTCGCGTCGGTAATGCTTCTAACGCTAGCGTGGATTTTACGTCGGTCGCTACGACACTAAAAACCGTCGTTCCAGAATGAGTTACCCCCGTCGTTCCGACGAGACGACGAGATATTGATCGGCGAATGAACGAACATGAGAGAGAGAGAGAGAGAGAGAGAAGGATAAAAGAACGTAAGCTTCAACTTATAATATCGAGCGTATACGAGAAGCTACTCGTCGAGGCTGCGTTTGTTCGAGCTTCGTCGATTGGTAACCGCCGAAGGGAGCCTCTCCAAATCTCTCTCTCTCTCTCTCTCTCTCTATCGAGAGGAATGGATTCGGCGATTCTGTCGGCCCGTCGAAAAGAAACGAGGGTCGTTAGTCCATCATTTCGGGGCCATTGTTCCGTTCGATTATTGCTTAATGTTTATCTGAATCGTAATCGAGCTTTCATCCGACAGTATACTATTAGATTTCGTTGCGACGTGTCACTGATATCATTTATGATCACTTTATCGAAATGCAAAATATATACATAAATTATACTTAGCAGTTATTGCGAGATAATAACAGAAAATTTACAGCACCACCGCTAGCGAGTTCGAAAGCGAGGGCGGCCAAAATGCGAGAAGACTTTCCGATTTTTCGCCTCGAAGCAACGTTTTCAGGGATACGAGCCTAGACTTTGAAAAAGAGTTTTCATTTTGAGAATTTACAATGAAAGAATTAAACTTCATTTCATACGCCTGGAACAGAAACGTATTGTTTTACCGTATTAAAATATCTTTGAATACATAATTCTAAATTCTCGCACACACGCATTGAATGAAAACTAATTTCGAGAACGAGAACACGAGGGACTATTCTGCGTAAATTTCAAAGCCGGACATTTCCCGTAGAGGCGTTTCGTCGAGGAATGCGAGCGTAGGACGAAGAGGATGAACAAACCGAGTAAAAAAATATTCTCGCTATTCTCTTCGCTTTTTACTCGTTTTTTCGCATCGGATCGAAGATGAATAATGGATTGCGAGGCTGTCGCCTATTATAGAATTCTACAGGAAAAAAGCTTTCATTTTCTAAAATTCTCGAAGGAAACAATCATAAACAAAAAAGAGCGTTTAAAGTCATTCGATTAATTAAGCTTCGCCTCGATACATATTACTGTAAAGGTGCGAGCAACAAATACGGTAGAAATGAGAAACGAAATACAGTAACAGATTTTATGTTTTTATTTTTAGCCCGATGCGAAATTAGTTATGGACGTTGTGGCGAGAATGGAGGACACCGAACCGTTCAGCGAAGAAGTGTTAGCGGCCATGAAACGACTATGGTCCGACCACGGTGTGCAAGAATGTTTCGGCAGATCTAACGAATATCAGCTGAACGATTCAGCCAAATAGTAAATCGGCGTCGAATTACAAAAAAAACAACAAAACATTCGTTACCCACATTTTTCTCTCTAGTTTCTTGGACGATTTGGACAGACTTGGCCAACCCGACTATCAGCCGACCGAACAGGATATTCTACGAACTCGCGTTAAGACAACCGGCATCGTCGAAGTTCATTTCACATTCAAAAATTTAAATTTCAAGTAAATAAACTTATTCACGAATATTTTCCGGAAGTATTTATAAATAAATATTAAATTTTATATATATATATATATATATATATGTATATATAAATGCGTTCGCAGATTGTTCGATGTTGGCGGGCAACGCTCCGAACGAAAGAAATGGATTCATTGTTTCGAGGATGTGACCGCCATAATTTTTTGCGTGGCCATGAGCGAATACGACCAAGTATTGCACGAGGATGAAACAACCGTAAGCGCTAAGTGGAAACGAACCCGCGGTCGGCGCCGAATTCAAAAATCTTTTTTCTTTCTAGAATCGCATGCACGAATCGTTGAAATTGTTCGACTCCATTTGCAACAACAAATGGTTCACGGATACTTCGATTATTTTATTTTTGAATAAAAAAGATTTATTCGAGGAGAAAATCAAGAAATCCCCCCTGACCGTCTGCTTTCCCGAATATACGGGTGAAAAACAAATACGGTTTCGTTTTTCGATTCGTTTTTGACAACAATATTTGATTTTGTAGGCCGACAGGAATACAACGAAGCTTCGGCTTATATCCAGGGGCAATTCGACGCGAAAAACAAATCGCCCAATAAGGAAATCTATTGTCACATGACGTGCGCCACGGACACAACCAACATTCAATTCGTATTCGACGCCGTCACCGACGTTATCATCGCCAACAATTTACGCGGTTGCGGACTTTATTAGCTACGAGTCCGTTGCGAAATCTTGTTGTTTCTTTTTAGAAATGTCTTTTTTAATTATTTTTTTGCAAATTTTTTTCTCATTTTCAAGTTGAGCTTGCGTTAAAAATGGTTATTATTGTGAAAAAAATTTAACGTCACAGTCGCACAGTTTTTTCTCCGAAGAAGTACTTCGGACAACCGTTCAGTACAGTACGTTCGACAGTAAGGCTTCGACCCTACCGGAAATTGATATTATCGGTCGACAAAATTTTACTCGTTGAACACAGGCTGTATCTCCGAACTTTTTTTCAATTCGGTCAAAAATATTTTTCGGATTTATTTCGTCGTTGTTAACGTTATCGTATATTATATATTATTATTATTATTATTATTATTATTATTATTATCGCTTTTTTCGTACGGTCTACAAAATTAGCTGAGCGACGCTAGTCAACTTGTATAGGATATTTTTTTCATTCGATCTAGAAAAATGTTCGGGAACATTTTTAATTTTCTATTCTCGATAGTATACTATTCAAATCGAAAGTCGATTTTATAAGGTTTTACGATGGTCGAGAAGATCTCTGGAATTTTCCTCGCATTTACCCTATTTATATCACACAAAATTTTTTCTGTCCTCGTCGGACCAAGTAATTTCTCGATAACGCGTAACTTTTAACTGTAGTACCGCATCCCGTACTCGGAGCCCTTCTTCGATGTTTTCACTGAAGGAAGTCGATGATCTGAAAAAATATAATTATAATTTTATTATGACTACGAAAACCAAAAAGATTTTTGACATCGGTAACCCGTGTAAAAATAACAACCGTTGCGCAATCGATGACCGTATTTCCCGTTTTTGTATTTTCCGCTCTCATTTTCTATTAAAATGGTTCGTATGTTTTATCCGGTTTTAAGTTTCCTTCTTTCGCTCGAAACGGCAAATTGTATTTTTTCTTTTCGACAAATTAATTATCGATAGATAGAAGAAAAGAATCTTTCGAAAGTGATCGCTCTCTAGTCGTTGTATAAAAATGTTACAGCGTGATTTTTGTCATTTTTTTTGTTGAACGGTATATTTATAAAAAATTTTGTTATTGTTTTTGTTTTTAAAAAACATATTATTAAAAATCGTCAATATGCTATTCGATTGTGGAATTACTGAAAATGATGTTTTTCTTTTTCATATTTTGTATCTCGGCTTTTTTGCTGTAGGCGTTTTGTATTTTATAATTATTGAGAGCGCCTGGTTGGTATGTAAATAAAATATTTCGTGTTATATTTCGAAGTACATCCCGAAAATCGAAACGATATCTACGTCCAATCAATCGTTTCACCGTAATGCAATTCTGAATTACTGATTTGCGAGCGTTCTTCGACCTAGCGCATGGTAAACAGTAATCGGATTAAAAAATGAGAAAATCACAATTTATTTCACCATAAATCAAACCTAACGAACATTTCAAAAACTAGCTTGATTTCTGCAGTCGGTTTTATACCATTTATGAATCGATTTTTGCATTTTTCCAGAATCAAGATAATCGGCGATCCTCTTGTTCGATTCATTGAGAATTTTCTGATCCTTTTTAAAATCCTTGATCTTTTTCCTGAACCTGTTTGAAAAATAATTTATTTCATTCATTCAAATTTCTGTCACCAGGAATGACATCTATTCCAACTGTCGCTATTTTTAAAGTTTAAAAACAATAATATTAAAAATGATTCGTGCAACAAAGGTTATACTCTGCAATTCATCTTTGTCACCATTCCTATTTTTCATTTCGATGAATGGAGTTTATTGTTTTCGAAAGAATGTGAGAAAAAAGTATTGGTAAAATTTCTCTCTATGACTGTGAAATAACGAATATTGAAAATTATATTATGCTAAAATTTTTCTAAATATCCTGAAACCTATTTTTTGGCTTTTGTTATAAAGTGTTACTCGATTCTAAACTTATTTCTGGTTGTTTTCTTCTGGAAATTGATTATAAATCTGATTTTCCTCGACTGAACAGCAATTACAATAAATATTTAGCCTTTTACGTTTGTAACCATGAACACAATAACGCGTTTCAACTTTTCCTAATATGTTTATTACTGTTTCCGTCATGAAAAATGTGCTTTTTCTGTATTTTCGAATATTCAAATTTTTTTCTCCGCATAATGCTTCTAAGCAGAAAAAAACCATAGACACCATAAAAAGTGTGTCTCCTCCCATGAAATGATATCAAGATATTTCTTTCAAATATTTATACTGGCATTGATTTGAAATTGTATTTGAAACGCTTTATCCTCAAAGTGGGTAATCGACTTTGTTCTCCATTTCTAATAAGGAACTTACCATCAGTTATTTTAAAGAGTATATAAAAAGGTAAATTAACATTGATTTCTCAATATTAAGTCGAATTACGTCATCCAATAAAGCAAAACATGGATCACCTGTTGATTTTTATGGGTATTAATGAACAAATTTTTTAATTAACATTCGCTAGACGATTTCACCATATTTTAAGTAAGTTTATTAATTTTTAATTACGCACACATTAGCTCGATGATTATAGGTATATTTTTAATCAAATTTTAAAAATAAATATGAGAACCGTACCAACCGAGCGTCGGCATTTTCGAACATGTTATTATAACGTTTAATAATAGAAATATGTAATTGGTCAATTATAGTGGGTAAAATTTCCGTCGCATTTTCGCAGATGTTACGTTAGCTTAGCCGCAGCCGAAGCTGAGGTTGCCAGCGTCTGAAAGTCATCGTGAGTCTCAGATTTCTTTTATCACTGCTGTTTGCATTTAACAAAATAATCATTGTCGCTATAGAAATTTATCCATCATTTTTCAGCATCCGGTAGGAGATGAACTTCCTTTATGCAACCGGAGTGAAGTTATAAAGTTACCTACCTAAATCGACTAAACTCTCTCTAGGAGTACCTGAAGCGAGTATCGGATAATTTTCATTAGAAATCAAAATGTTATCAGTTGTATCTGCGTGAATCTTAGCGCGCTTGCAAATGCGAATGAGTACCCGGAACTGGTTGATTTCGCCGAATTCAAACGTTAAATTTGAAACATTTTTACTCGTCTAGAATTCGAGGATGAAATTGAATAAAAATTTCTCTCCTTCAATGAGCATCTAGTAAGAGATTTTTGTTCAATTCCGACGTCGACGTTAATTTCATTTAATTCCAATCATTCGTCATTTTAAACGGTTCTCGGAACGGTATCTCGTACGTACATGTATATGGAGAATTGTCGACCTCCTCGCCCTCTCACTTTTCGGAGTCGACGTCAAAACTAGAGAGAGAGAGGAAAAAAACTTTAGCAATTCAAAATCGAAATTACTATCGCCATAAAAGTCGCGAGTTTTATTTTTCCTCTGAGGGTGAAAAAAATTTTTAATTTAAACCTTTTCAGTTTTTATCGACTTCTGCGTCCCAAATAAGTACCGTCGAAGGGGTTTCGGGTGTAAAATTTATTTTCTAGGTCTTAATAACGAGCGCATTCATTTTTGCGCTTTACGGTGATTAGTTGCAACCGTCGGGGAAAATTTTCGGCTATTATCATCTATTCGTTGTACTTACATCCGAAACAAGCTTCTCGTTAGCTTTATCCTTAGATCAGATTTTATTCGACCTTCGAACAGTTTTTAACTTTGAACGCTTTGATCACATTCAAGTAACATCGTTAGTGTTTCAAATAATTTATAAGTAGTAATTTGTTACATTGTTCATATTTTGGTGCGAAGGTAAATTTAAGAAATAATCAAATACTTAATTTATTAGAAAAAGATTTTTAAGCTGCAATATCAAAATTTAACAGCGACCACGAGTACTGCAGACTACTAAAATTTTGGAACTCATTTCCGGGTTTCTTCGGGGATTAAAGTTGCGCAGTCTGATTAATTCTACACTTTATGATGGTTCGAAATAAGGATTAATTTCAGACCTATTTTCAAAAATGACTCGTCCGGATTAGGAATGTATCCTTTTTTTATTGATAAACGTTTCGCGTCTTTTTTAATATAAGAGAAAATGTTTGATAAGTTATACCATAAATCCTCCAGAAACAGACGAAATTTATCAGTGTTACTGAAGTTTTTTCGCGCAAATTATTTTCGTGGAAAATAATGCAGATTTCATGAGGCGGTATATTTAGAAAAATTAGTTTATGAATGTTTTTTTCTTTGTTATTTTCAAATGATAATGAAACAGGGCGCCTCGTAACGGGTAATTTTCATGCATTAGTCATAGGCGTGCATGTATTACAAACAAAGTTCATTTGAATATAATTTGCGTCAAACGCGTTTCGTAATTTATATTTGTTTGCTCGAAGCCTGTTAACATTGCTAACGCAGCAGAATTTCATTTTCATTTTCAATGCAAAAGTTTTCCATTTTTATCGAAGTTAAAAATACTTTCAATGAAAATAAAAACTATCAAAATAATAGACCTCGAATGCAGATTTCCACAAACTTTGTCGAGGATTTGTTAAATATACCTGAAATTAATACCGCACACACATGTAAGCGTGGAAGAAGAAAAAAGCTGGTCGCATTACTCGGTTTTGACAAATCGTTTTAGAAAAACGAGTAACACGTTAGAAAATATGTAAACCAGTGAAATAATTTGTTATTTTTTCGAATTTTTGACGTACTTCAAAAAGGTGTTGCTGTTTCACGCGGGAGATTGGGAAACAAAAACATATAATGACGTTAGAGAGTTCAGCCACCGTCGTTTCATTCATTAAAATAAACTCTCAAATTTTTGCGAGTTTTTCCTCTCACCTTCCTCACCGAAAGGCTTCGAGACTTCGAACTACTAACTTATTCTCGTTTTTCGAAAAAAGTGTCAAAATTTCGCGAATTGCACGCTTGATAATACTAAAAAAAGTTTTTTTAAAAACATTAACGGGTACAAGAACGACAAATACTCTCGTTTTCGACACAAATCGAATTTTAACTCGTAAATTTAACTCGAAATTAGAAATAATTTTCATCGCCTCGTGTCGTCGCAATTGGAAAAAGAAAGAGAGAGTCGGTCGTATTTTTCAGGACTAGAATGGGAAAACTTATTTTCGAGACAAATTCAATTTTGTTATAGGCGGTATAAGAGGGAGACATAAAACTACTGCTATTTTTAAAAGTATTTGTATGGGCACTCGAATATTGAACTGTTTATTACAATATAAAAAGATGGTCGAAAGGATTTCAACGAACCTGTTGCATTTCTCGGAGAATATATAAACTTATTCCGAAACAGTTACATGTACAAATGAGGACCATTGATTAGAAGAAGAAGAAGAAGATACTATTATTATCTTTCTCATAAAAACTACAGTACGCCCGCCCAATTTCCAATTGAAAATTTTCCGCTCGGACGCCCGCCCTTTTCTTCTGTTGCGGTTGCTTCCAAGGGAAAAAATGTTAAATTTGTTCACGCGACCATTAGCAAAAATCATTCATTCTCGATATAATGACATAAATGAGATCGTCGATACGAACGAGGAAAGGAGTGAAAGACCGAAAGGCATTTTTCGAACATTTCTCGGAGTTAAAAAATCTTTGCGCCGCTTGCTGTAATTTTTTTTGTTCACTTTCCTCCTCATTCTTTCTTTCGGGCGCGTTGAGAGAAAAACGAAATTGATTTGTTTCTCATTTTCATTTTTACTCATTTTTTAAGGCGTTACCGTTTTTTTCTTCGATGCCGTTCGTTAGAATTCATTCCATATACGCGAATCGTCACCGAAGGGTTCATTAATTGGAAACGGAAAGCATCGTCCGCAGGCGGTGGCTGAAAACTTTTATTACCCTCCGACCTTCGTAATCTCTGTTAAACTGCGAATTATCGCGATCATCCGTCATCATTCATTTTTTACATGTATCTTATCCGATCGATTTCCTCGATTTTTATACTGTACAGTCTCGACTTCGACCCAGCGACCTACATTTCGGGGGAAGTTAATCCCCGGATATAAAAAATGAACAAGAATATCACCGTTCCGTCAAACTTTTCGTTGTACTACGATTTCGATTATCAAGTCGCCGGCATAATCGCATTCGGAATTCCTACCGTCGTCGGCATCGTCGGCAACGCCATGGTGGTGGCCGTGGTTCTTACGGTGAGGGGAATGATGTCGCCGACCAACTGTTATTTAGTGTCGTTGGCCGTCGCCGATTGTTTATTTTTTCTCAGCTCGGCGCCGAAAGAAATAGCTTCCATGCTATTGCCTAAGGCCGTTTATCTGTTCGGATCGGTCGGCTGCGCCGTACTGACGTTTTTACCATATTTGTCCATGAATTCGTCGTCGTTATCCATCGCGGCGTTTACCATCGAACGGTACATCGGCATTTGTCATCCGATTAAAGCTCAATACATTTGTACGACGAAACGAGCCAAATTCATCATCGTGGCCGTTTGGACGTTTTCGTTGATTTACAATTCTTGGTGGTTCTTTTTAGCTAAACTCAAACCTTTGGACCACGCTCCGGGCTACTATCAATGTACGTTCAGCATGGAACGAAGTCAATATAAATACGTGTTCTTCGCCGATTTATTTTTATTCTATTTGATTCCGTTGTTACTGTATTTCGGACTGTACGGTAAAATGGCCTATATTCTGTTTCGAGCCAATTTCGCCAATG
The DNA here is from genome assembly GCA_034698125.1 of Prionchulus punctatus. NCBI lineage: Eukaryota > Metazoa > Nematoda > Enoplea > Mononchida > Mononchidae > Prionchulus > Prionchulus punctatus. The sequence continues at coordinate 3,063 of JAQGBA010000071.1, read as the reverse complement.
ATCACGTGAAAATAAATCGAAAAAATGTAAAACATGGTTCGAACGACGCGTTGAACGTTGATAATTCTGTAACGCCGTCGCCCACGTTATTCAATACGAATAAAAGACAATCGTATCAAACAAATACGAAAGCCATCGGGAATTCGGCGAACAAGAGCAGATTGCAAGTAACAAATGTCGACGCTTTTATTCGCTATAGTTCCATAAGATTCTCGACCTTAACCTTAACCTCGACCTTAAGTTAGTATTTGCATTAGTCCAGTACTTTTATATTTCGACGACTGCGTGCATTTTTATCCGTGTAATTTTTAGAAATGTAATTTGTTTAACAAAATTTATTCTAATTTTTTGCACAAATTAACCATGCTCGATTTAGTTTGATGGTCGAATTGTATTGCGTTCGATTCGTCTGGATTACACGCGCAGAATAAGTTTCGCTTATTTGCATTGGGAATTAATTTCCCATAGGTTTATTTTGGCACCATTTGTTATTTTCGAAGATTGTTAACTTTTTAAAATTCCCATTGCAAATTGAGGGGAATATAGTACATTTGTCCAAAATGTTGTTTGCAAGAATTTGATTTTGACTTCGGATAAGGATAAAACTTTGAACGTGCGATAAACATCGCCTCGATTTCCAGAGTTGTCGCGGCGATGCACCACCATAATAGGAAAACTCAAATTTTTTTGGCAACATCGTCGGCTCGCTGATGATGTTTATTTCCGAAGACTGGCGCTGACGAAGCAATTTGAGACTCGAAGGCGAAAACAAAATTGAGTCTCCGCAACCATTTTGTAACGAGCTGACGATCGTAATTTAATAATTTAGTAAAATGACGACTGAAACCGTTTGCGACAGACTTTGACACGAGATATGTTAAAAAACTTTGTTATCCGAACAAAAAATGATTCTGTTGTCTTTTGGATGAAATATCATTTTTACAGGTTGTGAAAATGTTGGTTGTGATCGTTTGTATATTCGCACTTTGTTGGCTTCCGTACCGAGGTCTGGTCGTATACAATTCCTTCGCGAAGCAAACTTACACGAATATATGGTAAATTAATTCAATTGTGGTCCCGATATTTTTTGTTTTGTACCGCGTGATTCGTTTTTTTGTAGGTACATGCTCTTCGCCAAAACGATGATCTTCGTCAATTGTGCTATAAATCCCATTTTATACAATTTATTATCGGCGAAGTTTCGACGGTCTTTCAAATTAATGTTCATCAAATTAGGGCGTGAGTAAAAAAAGTTTCGATATTACAGATATTTTTGAACGTGCGGGTTTCGCAAAAGGCGTTTAATTAAAAATTACGAATTCATATTTCGACCGCAGAGACAAAAAAATTGCGTAAATAAATATTAATCTCGAACAACCGTCGAATTCTCCAGGCATTTTTGCTTGTTGACATAAAGAAAAGCTACGAGAACATTTTCATCAAAAGCTGAGTAAAAAATAACTCTGCGAACAATAACTTTTCTTAAAAATTGTGTTCTTTTCAAATATTTTTTCCTGAAGCTGGAAATGACTAACCCTAATTCGATTTTCAGTTAATTATTAATTAAGAACAGATTTTTTGTGCAAATGTGAATGAACTTAAAAATTATAATTCCATTAAGGCTCGGCCGGCTGAGGTCGATGAGGAAATAAAAGCAAATTTCCTTCATTCGCACGTATAATTGCAACATCTATCCATCCGTGAATTTATAAAAAAGCAACATTTCAATGACAAAATGCAATTTATTTTGGAAGTGAACACGCGACCAGATAGTTCCTGATTTATATATTAAGCGCACGTATGTATTTCTATCGCAAAACATTTAATTTGTAAGTTAGGTCAAATATTTGCGCATATTATCGTTTTGCAATTTGTAACTTAAAAAGCTCACGTTTTGCGAATTTTTTTCAGTCAGCTGCCGATATAATCGTCTGTATTCGTCCAGTTTTCATTCTCATACGACTTGTAGAAGAGCCGTAAATCGGCGGTCAACGAAAAGCACCCAGCTGATCGGCAACGAAAATGGTGGTCTAAAAAATAATCCGACGAACTTTTTGCAAGTTTTGGCTACTTGCGCCAACGAGGCGAGGCGCAAGTCCGCCGATTTATGAAACGTGCTTTTTTTGTTTGTAATTTTTTTATAAAAGTGCTATATTGACTCAAAGTTCACGATCGATTGTAAAATTGGATTTTTTAAACACGAACGAGAGATAAAGATTGACAAAAAAATTCGGTCGAGTTGCACAAGCGAGTAAAAATATAAAGGGTAATGATAAAGAAATCCTACCATTAATTAAACGCAAACAACGACTTCACACGGATGATATAATGGATAAAAGTAAAAGGATGAGGACTCGCATTCTCGACAGAATAAACCCTCGGGGCGACAGAGTGGCAATCTGGTGCAAATCTCTCCGTTTGTAGTTTGGCGATGAAATACGAACATTTTGGAACTATATTTATGGTCAACGAGCAACGTTTTTAACCAAAAACGCTTTACCTTGAACTTGCGCAAGAAATCAATGAAATATGTTTATAAAGTTTTTTATGAAACTTTGAACAATTATTCCCCGCAATATTGCAATTTTTACGAACTGTTCAAAGTACAACTCGCGCTGCAATCGAGGGATCTATCCGTACCGTCGGCTCATCTGAACTGTAAACTCCACAGTTTTAGCTACAGAGGTCCTACTATTTGGAGGCAACTAAAAGATGACATTCGAAGGGCCCCAAATCTGACCGTTTTTAAAAGACGATATTATCAGCATTACTACAACAATTAGTTACTTTGTTATATGCTATTCAACCCGGACTTACCTTCTTTGTTTTGAGTTGTCCCTTCTTGTTCATAGTTTATAGTTTTATTGTTTTGTTTGTTTGACGTGTTGGCCTCTGCTGGAAACTATAATTTATTTCTTCCCAAAAGACCGTTCACAGTAGGAAAAAGAAAACCAAGTACAGCATGTTTCTTACCAATGTGTGGGGGACTACAGTTGGCAAATATTGGAAATCGATTGCATATGCATATATTTGCTCAAAAAGTTTGCATATGCATATTGCATA
>JAQGBA010000070.1:0-77053 GCA_034698125.1 Prionchulus punctatus | reverse complement strand
TCTATTGTCCTGCCTACACAACCCACCTAGTCGAATTTTCTAGCTCGCGGACGACCCGGGAACCTTCCCTTGTCAGTTGTTATACCATAGTACAAGGCAAAAATGCAAAAAAAAATTTGGAAGATTTTTTGAAGCACTTTTTTCACGTCGTTGCGTTGTGTCTGTGGTGAAAATTAGGCGTTCCATGATAGCTGCTTGTCGACGACGTTAATCGCATGACGATATGGTGATCGTGTAACGCTCGATTTTCACATTCGGAACAAATGTATAGATCGTTGCATACAGTACATTTGTACCATACGCCCCGCCCTTCGCCTTGGCATTCGTTGCACAAGATTCCGCTTCCAGTGCTGCCGATATGGTTGGTCATTACTGGACTGGACGGTTCTCCATCTATCTCGGATTGACGTCTATTAGGCGTTAAATCTCGCTCTCTCGAAACTGATTCCGCTCTTTCTGTTTTTCGCCAATAATTATCTGACGTTTGTCTTCCTGTGCGAATACTACCGCCGGCCGACCTTGCTGGAAGCTCTTTCTCTGAGAAAACGTGTTGGAAATGATTTCAAAGAGCAAAATGTGAACTATGGGAATGTGAACTATTATTTGTTAGGTTTTTTAATAAACAACACAAAAAGCATCTCAATATTTTACCTCGAATGTATATCCTAAGCGTATTATCAGTAGTGCTGTTAATGGCAACTTTCAATTCATCGTCGCTGGAAAATACAACGTAATCGCCGTCGTCATCTGAAACAAAAAATTTGTATTCATTTTATTCATACAATTATCAATTTAAAAACAGCTTTAAAGTTATTACTTTTTGTAAAAAATAGTGATCATTTTTGCATTATTCAAGAAAGTACCCGTGTATTCAAGAAATAGCCTTCGAGGTTTCAATACTTAGCATTTACTGTATTAAAAGTGTTTTTTATTTGTTTGACGACATGAATGGAAATTGTTTATTTCATGGAAACAATGACCTCCGTTGAAAAATTAAGTTTCGGTTCATTAGCACTATTGAAACTAAAAACTGACGGAAATGTTTTTTGCGGTGAATTTCACTTTCTTAGCTTTTAAACCTTTTAAAATCACTGGCGCAATGAATGTCTCGAGAGTAAAATTAAACTATGGCGGCGATAATGTTGAACGCAAAGAAATATACATGTAATTCGTCAAGTTGGAAAAATAAATTAAGTTTACATAGAAGGCGAAAGTTAGGTTTAATAAAACGCATGGTCGGAACAAGAAGAAGGGAAAAATGAAACTTCGTGTGAGTTTTCGGATAAAGAAAGCTTCCTCATATCGATCTTACCGAAAAAAACGAAAAGTCAACGTTTTGTAACCGAAAATGTTTTCAAACGAGAAAAATACTATACAAAACTGGTTAGTTTCAGAAACAAGTCAAGATGGGAAATTAGTTCTAGCATGATTTTTCCTGCTTTTAACTACTGTATACCTTTCCAACACAAATGCACATCGTATAAATTGAGCCCGTTAAACAAGGCACGAATCCTATCTAGGAGAGCATGATAGACGCCGGTGGTGCCGACTTTAATTTGTTCCGGTCGGAATATGAATCGACGAATTTCGACAGCCGAATTGCTCGACGGTCCGAAATATACTTTAACAGAAACTGGCATGATATCGTTGCACATCGACCAACGTCTGAAACAAGAAAAGTTGATCATAAATTAAGTAAAGGTCACAAAATCAATCAATTTACGATTGAAATTCATACATTCATCAGTTTATCACAGAAGTAAAACTCATTCATTAGATTCTAAAATTTTTAATTCGCTATACGAATATTCATGTTTCCTATAAGTATCCATTTGTGAAACTGCAATGAAAAAACGGGTGGTCATTTTTGTAAGGAAAAAATTGTAAAATACAATGTCGAAATGTCGTTTTCAAAAATCGACCCTATAATCCACTTGATCTGTTACATATCTAGATTGTTTGCTGCTCGAAAAGAAATGCTCAATCCCACGTCTATACTCGCAGAGTAATTGACAAATGTGTCAATGAAAACAAAGTTAACGAAGTGGGAAATTATTTAAACGTAACAAAAAAAGAAAACGAGACGTTTTATTCTCTGGTTCATAATACAAACTACAAAAACTCAGTTTTAGAATCACCTCGTGTACCTTCGTTGAACAACGCTCGTAAGAATGCCGTAAAAAGACATTGTGAAAATGAAATGACAATAAAAAATAACGTTTAATGATTGAAGAAAGTTGTTTCGTTATGAAAGAAAACAACGATCTAAAAAAGGGTTTGTTTCTGTTTCCATCGGACAACCAATTGCTTCAACTTTTTTCCGAGGCATAAAGCACGGTCGGATTGACGGCTCGAAGTTGTTGCGAGCTCCTTCGTCGCCCGTAATTGCATAAAGATTAACGTTCTATTTTATACTACGGACGCGTAGATGTTTTCATAGAGGCATTTTTTCGAAAAACGAAAAAAAGTGCCAGTTTTGCATATAATCGGAAATATCTTTAGGTTCAACGTTTTTATATATCCGAAACATGATCCTAATAAAAACTTTGCAGTGAAAGAGATAGAAATCAAAAACGACATCATTTTAACGCATCAATTTCGCAAATCGAATCATTTGTAGATACGATGGTAAATTTCAGGAAAAGAATTTTTCTTGAACGTTTTTTACTTCATCGCTCCTTTTGATGTAATCTAATTAATGTATGACTCTTAAATCTAATGATAATAGCTTTCGTAATGATACCTCCGTGAATCTTTGTAAAAAATGTCATTACAAGTTGTTTTTTGAATCCTAGTATCGCAAAGAATTAGAATGAGAAATTTCTTCTAAAAGTCCGAAAATCTCGAAAATCATTATAGACTCGATTTCCCCAATTCGTTGCAAAATCAACATCCTCAAAACATTGCAAATTCGTAAGCAAAACCAATCTTTCAAATAGATAAGAAATACATACCGGTATATCATGCTATTCGATATTTAGCAAAAAATACCTCTGTGAAAGTTTGTTAAAATCTCAATAATACATAGAATAGTTTGTTAATTCTCCTACCGCAAAGTGTTTGATTGAAACTTTTTCCAAAAGACGGAAAACTGATGAGAATCAGTTTCGACATACGAATTGCCATTAACATCAAATAAATTCATCGTTTTACAAAACGAGATTTTTAATCACAAATTTACGCCCGGATATCCGAATAAAAGTTTGTAACATTTACCCGAAAATAACTCTTTCGCCCGAAAAAACGCTGAGGTAAACTTTTGACAATGATAAATTATCTTAACGCAATTTAAGAACGTGGAGAAAAATGTCACCCGTGAGATTATGTGTTATTTTTTCTTGCTTACCAGATAGATTAGATTTTTTTATCGAATATAAAAAGTAGTGTACAGGTTCTGATGGATCGTGACAAATATTGAACTAAAATCAACTGAATAAAGTAAAAATTTTTAGATTTTTATGCGCTATCATATAAATATGTACGTAACGGATCTTGGTCAAATAAATAAAATGATTGATCTTGCTCAAAAAAACAAACAAAATGTTCGATCTTTTCCAATTTGGTGAGCAAGTACGGTCGAAATGACTGTTGTTGATTTTTCAGAACGAGAAACATACAACTCTTAAAGGAAACCTCCAAAACGAAGAAAACAGTCAATTTTATTCCTGTGCTACAGCGAGAGACAAAAATCGTACAAGATGTAAGAAGAAAAATTAGATTCTCGGTGATTTTTGAAAACGAGTGAATTAGATTTAATCCTTGGGTCGAATTCCAAATTGAACTTAGAAACGCTAAATCGTATCGTACCCGCGCTATGCAAGCTTCTCTATGCAACAATCAATTAATTTCGTTCCGACACGAGTATCCACTTAAATCGTCGTACGAACGAAATGAAGAATCAAAAACGGAACGGTTGTAAACTTGCGCGACACCGACGACGACGATAAAAACGTTTTCTAATGTCGAAAACGTTTTGAAACGAAATGAAATGAGAGATGGACCGAAAACGTGAACATGCTGCTCATTTATTTTCGTTTTCATAAAATTCCGACGACCGACGACGAATGCTTTTATTTGTCAGTTTGTGAGCAGTTTTTACTTACCGGGCATTCAATTTTCGTTTATATTATAAGACGACTCCATCGATTTAATGGCATTAAAAACGTTAACATCTCAAGGTGGAGCAATAAGAAAACATTTCGTTTTCTTGATAAAAGAACACGTGTTTATGTTTGGAGAACCCTCGCTTCCTCAACATCGAGATAAAAAAATACAAAGGATGAAAACGAAATTGTGATGCGATCAACAAAAAATAGGCAATGAACCCGTCGTCGCTTCGAATAGATGTAGCCGTTCCAGCTTTATATAAGCACAATAATAAAAAACGAACCGAAGCACCACCAACACCGCCACAGCAAAATGAGGACGGGTTATATCAACACATTGAACGATTATCAAAGCTTGACGATCCGCGGTTCATCTCCGAAGTTTTTCCCCCTCGTTTATCGGACTACGCCGTTAAACTAACTTTCCGGTTCAAAAAGTGGCACCGATCATTGATTTCTCGGGCGCAAAGTGTGGTTCACTAAAATGAACGACAAGATACGTCCGTTGACGTAGAAAATTCGACCTTCATTTTTACGTTTTATTTATCTGCTCGGTTTAGGGCTTTGTCGGCTTATATTTCGTACATTTTCGTCGATGAAGCAACGCTTGACTCTGACTCAATGGATCGTTAACCGAAAACGAATTTCGCACCGATGGTACTCGACCAGTTAACTCGTTCATAGATATATATGTACGTTGTGAAGATTACTTTTGAAAAACCCCTACTCACTAATCAAACGTCTCGAACAAGCATAGCAACAGCCATAATTTTATTTGATAAATTGAATTAATCGTTAATTATTTACGAATGGAAAAATGTGCCCTTCTTCGCTTACTCATCCACCTTGAAACGCGTCTTTTTCATAAACATGGCGGAAATAAATCGAACGTACTCGTGAAAACGTTGGGAACAATCAAAAATAATTTTTCAATTTTAATAACAGTTAAAGAACCGAAGAGATTTTGAAAAAATTGTGTTTTTGTTTACTTATACGCAGTCGGTACCATTTCAGTTGACTTAAATTAGCGTATTGTTAATTACATGGCAATATTCAGAAATGTTTCTTCTAAAAAATACAACCCCGGACTCATCCACCCTACCTTTAATTTCGTTGCAGATTTATTCAACACAAATGTGAATATAGTTGGGGAATGCTGTATACTCAAATGAATTTTTTTTTTGCAGTCGCGCATAGCCGGAGCTCGTCCTGCTCCGGTTTTTGCCCTTAATCCGGTTACTGCTTTTCCCGGTGTAGTGCTTTAACTGTATGAACAAAAATTAGATCCGGTTGTTTCACCTTAACCTAAGCCTGAGCCTAAGCCTATAAGCCTAAACCTAAGCCTAAGCCTAAGCCCAAGCCTAAGCCCATAAGCCTAAGCCAAAGTTAAAATCCGACACTTGTTCATCTACGAATGGAGAAAAGCCGGATCACATTTTTATTGATTTGCTATATACTATATTTACTAAAAGCAATACCAGGACGAGCTGCGGTTATGCGCAAATTTTTTGCCCGTTTCAGAGATTTTCAGACAATAAAATTGTAAAATTGAATTCTGCTACGATTTAGCCTTGAAACACCCATTCCGCGTAAAAATCGAACATGTTTTCACGATCAATGCGTGCCGAAACGAGAAACCGAGCCAGGGATGAAATTAAAAGAGTCATTAGTTCTGTGGAAAAAGTTAGAAAATGGTGAAATAATTTGTTTTTTTCTTACATTAAAAACTGTCGATTTATTTGGCATGCTTACTTGTTTTAGGGAGAAAAAATGGGTTGTCGTGAAAGATACAACAATGCAGATATTTAAATGGGTCCCTGGTAATGTTTTTGAGAAAATACATATTAATTGTTGAATATTTGATAACATTATTTTTTGTTTAATTTTTAGTAACCGATTTAGAACGAAGAGCGGCTGTAAGTAGACCCATCGAAGTTACTTAATGAATTCAAACTATAGTTTCTTCCAACTTACAGTTACTGATTTCTAAATGCAATCTCGGTGCCAATTGACTTACCAACTATTGTAATTACAGTATATGCCAGTGATCATTGTCAATAACTAGCCACCTTAGTTCAATATTGATGCATAAATTTGTTTCAGAATTATTTGTTTTTAGCCTGTTGTTCGAAGACCTACAATCGAGCATACAAATGGAACGCCTGAAGATTCAAAATTGGACGCGAACGAATCTTCGCAGGACGTCGCATTTGCTATGGGTAATTGATACCTTACGTGGATTTATTTCATGGTTTTTTCCATCAACGCTTTTTAAAATACAGATCATAAACAAGAATCAAACAACGAACCAACAAATTTTGCCGCATTGAATGAAGACTCGAACGTCGGTAATGAAATGCTTTTTCGATTTCAACCAAAACTTTTGTTCTCAATGTTAAATTGCACATTTGTAATCCTTCAGGATTTTCGGACAACGGTTTCGACAGCGATTCAAATCCGAATTTCGCTAGCCTCCCTCCTTTCGCCAACGACGACGGTAGTACGGATTTTAGCACTCTTGGCGAAAACGCTATGTCAGAAAGGCAGCTTCAAACTATGTGTAAGAGTGAAAATGAATTGTTCTCATTTCTGTCACTCATTCTGACAGCCGTTTATCAACCAATATTTTTTGCAGGTAGACCAGATCAAGCACCTCATGATGAGGGAAAATAACATCTTCTTGTAAAATATTTTATAATTACTTTACTTCTTTTTATCATTTGTTTTGATATTTCGGCGATTTTATGATGTAATTCTCAATCTTCTTTTAAAATGGATTTTTCTGAAAAATACTTTTCTTGCTTGTTCCTTCTTCAAGCTTATTGATCTCAGGAAATACAGTTCTTGGTTACGTTCATGTTTTGATATATTTCTTGTTTCAATCGTACATTTTGTTTTCGACGCTTATTTTTATCTCTGTTCACTGAATTAATATTGTCCTGTTTTGAGACCTCTTTGTTTTTATATATATAGTACACGTCGATTTTAAGCAAAAATCCAGCTTTTTAGAATTTTAGAATTTTAGAAAGTTCTGGACTGAAAAACTTTTCATGGTTGTTTGAAAAAATACAATTCTATCACATAAAGCTATTTATGACACAACGTTTCAAATGTGGATATTACAAATTAAAACAACCATGTTTTTCAATCAAACTGTGTTTAATTTTGAAACATTTTTCTCGAATTGTTTATTGAGTCGTTTCTTTGACGCAAACAGAACCGGACAGCGAATAGCCAGGGCAACATTTGTTTGAGCAAGGTACTAAAACTGATTGCAACCTGTAATCACAAGACGTTGTATAATCGAATTAAAACCGCTAATGATGAAAGATTCGAGTTACTTTTCGCATCTGAACAAACCCCATAAGCCGCACGACGTTTGAATTAATTTTTGGTCTTGACACATGTCACACGGAACTTCGTTACATTGTTTCGATTCGGTATTTTCTCCGCTGAAAGTAAATTCAAGCATGTGATCAATTCAATTCATGCTAAAATTTCGTGAAACTCGTTTGTTACTGGCAAGCTTGACCGTCGGCGCATTGTCTAGTTCTAACTTGAACCCCGCATCCTCCGCACGAAGCCGTACATTGACTCCATTCGGTCCATTCTTCCCAATCGCCGCTGGATGCTACTGAAATTCAACTGAACAACTGATGATTTTGATCGTGACGCAACTTGGCAAGCAAAATGCAAAAAAGCTATTTAAATTGCAACATAAATAGGACCATCGCTTGGTTAAAACTTCGTCGGTTTTGATTTCGAAGTTGAATGTAAAAAAAGATATCGAAAAAAGAAAAAATGCATTTGATGTTTCAATTTTTAAAATCTCAAATAATTTAATCACTTTCTTCAATCAAATTTTATGTTTTTTATGCTCGACGAATACTCTTATTGTTAGTATATAATCAAACCCATGACAAAACAGTTACCACAGATAAAGCATAATTTATTTGAATTCAAAAGTAAAAAATATGGCACATTATTAGCTGCATTAGTTAATTGCAAAAACTATTCTAAATTAAGAAGCGTTTGAAAATTATATTGCCCAATTTTCTACTATTTTTTGTTTCTCACAATAAATTTTTACCTTCAGCGATCGACCGCCGTTGAATAAATCTTGCTAAATAGATAAAGTCAAGCTAAAACTATTTCTTAACGCGTGAAGACCATTTGAGGGAACTTTTTTGAAACGTGAAACTACAGTGCGGTTTGTGAAAATGTTCTCACTAGATCGTGCTCGTGCTTTGAATCCTGATCCTGCACGGTAAAATGAACGAAACAGTACCAACATGTCGGTTGTAGAAGAAAATATCTTATCTTGCGGTGAACTATAGCAACAGAATCTGAAAAAAGAATTCATTTTTCAACCTCTCTAACTTTCACGCGCAGAAACGTTTACCTCATGCCAGTGTTTGCGAAATCGGAGGTGTTTCGGATTTCCACGTAATCCATACACAGGGAATGTTCCAATTTACAATAGAGATCAAATCGATCAACGAATTCTAATTCAACATGCTCTCCGGGTATTGCCTAACAGGCGAAAAATTGTTTAGTGAAGTATTTACGAACGTTAAACTGACAGATTTACTTTCAACAACCAGCTGCATTCTTGTCCTTCTTCGAACGGTCGAGGATAATTTGGGGAATTGAAATAATAATAATCAGCCGTCATAGCAATTTCACCGCCACAGTTGGCACCTAAACGGAAATGGGTAACCAATGAAAAAAAATTTCAAAAATAAAATATTTCAAAAACAAAATATGCATCTTATTCTCACCATATCCAGGCATAGTTTTTTCGCACAGTTTTCCAGTGAATCCGTCTGGACAACGACATCGATCGCATTTCCTCGGATCCGTATATCCGCCTCGTTGGCAAGAAAGATTTACTAAGCATTTTCCTATACAAAAATTGTGTTCAATTGAGTCAAAAGTTTTTTCGTCAACACGATGTTGTCATTTGCAAGAAAAACTGATGTTTATATTGTTGCACTTGTTACAGGCACTAAACTGCACAAAAAGGCGTCGTTAAATGTCATTTCGCGTTCTCTGTTTGTAACATCAATTGCATGTGACTTACTTGAGCAGTAAACTTTATTCATCAGACGAATGTCGTTGAATGACAACTGATCACGTTGGCCGATTGTTTTTTGATAACTTCGAACGTTCGTCATTATTGTAAATAAACTGTCCGTTTTAGCAAACGCCTGAAACAAGTTTGGACACTCGGTGTATGCAAAAAAAGGTTTTGTTTTTCATTCCATGGGAAAATTCTCAATTTTAAAGCATAACTGTTTACGAAATATTACGTTTTAAAAAACTCCTATCATGAAATGTTAAGGGGCACGAAAAACAAGAGAGAAACTAGATTTTTGATTCAGTCCGATTAACAAAATTTGACAACTGTTCCAGTAGAATTTTAACGTCAATTCAACGTACGTCCGTCCTACTTATTCGACAGGAAAAATAAAACGGTGCAACGGAAACTTTTTTGAAATTAAAATGATCATGGATGAAAAAGTTGATCCAATAATTTTCAAAAACAACTTTTGTTTTGAGTACTCGATGTATAACTAAAATGGCGAACGATCAAATGGAAAAAATATAATGTGAAACGTGTTTTAAAATATTAAAAAAATTTGATTAAGAAAAATGCGTTCAAACGATAATATAAAACTAAGTCCACGTACTTTGCTTCTGTAATGCATAATTGAACCATAATCGTAAGCAATTCCTTCATTATCGACGTCGTCGGATTGTTCTTTCAAAAATTGTCCCAAAGATCCTGAATCGATATTTTTCCATACTACGTCAACAAAACTGTCTCTATCCGGTCTCGATTGTTCATGCCAAAATCCCAAAGCATGAGCAACTTCGTGCGCAATTACACCGAGCTGTAAAAAATTATTATTCAAAAATTTGTTTTGTTTTTCAAGGCGTTTCAACATTTTGCTCAATTTCGAAAAGGCAGTGTCAAAAACTGGTCTTCATTCGAAAAGTTAGATTTAGACTTTTAATAATAAAATAAAACTTTCTCGAAGTTAATCATTATGAACATCTTTCGTCGAGAAAGGGTGTAATTTGCGAAACAAAAATGAAACGTTATAAAGGAGTGGGAGGGCTAATATTTGTAGAAGAATGCACGTAAATTGCATCTTTTCAATACATAATTATCAATGAAACGTAAATATTACTGGATACCCTCAGGCATTCGCTCGCCAGTGATACGAATTGCGGTTCTCCTAATGGATTTCTTCCGACATTCGAAGCGCATCCATCGACGTCGGTAAAAACGATTCGATTTCCATGAGGTGTATCGTCTCGACGAAAGAAATTTAGACATGTCACATTTTGCCAATGTTCCAAAGCCAGCTCAATTATCTTTTGTTCTTTCGCCGCTATAAAAGAAAACAAAAAACGATTCCGATTTTTGAAATTCCGGATGTTTTTTGAAAGAGACATTTTTCATTTCCGCGCTAAGGTATATTTCACAAGTGAAAAAGCAAACAATTTTTGTCATATATATAAAGATCACTTTCACCGTTCGTTAAAATGGTCGTACAAACAGTGTACGTAAACAAAAATCGGCGTTTTTGTAATTTCACCGAATAATGAAACTGCGTTTCAAAAAAGTTTCACAGATTAATTTCCTCTAATGCGCTCCAATTAGTTTTGGATAGTTAAAATGCGACATAATTTGTTTCATATTGTCGTGATTAATTACTGTGCGATCCGTCGAAACTGTATTCGATGGCTTGATCGGGATTCCATCGACGATTCGGACTCGCGATGAATTTTCGTTTTTTCCTTCGATCTTCGCCGTGCATGGTACTAGAGTACAACGCCTCCGCCTCTTCTTGACTCAACACAATGTCGCCTGGATATCGAGGAAAAAGAGTCACAAGATTATCTTTTGCTGACACATTTATGAAACGATACAATGGAACTGTATTTATCGTGTGCGTGCGTATTTCACGTGCGAATAAGTAATTATTTCACCTTCGAAATGACGGCCCCGCTCTTCGGGACTGTGCACGAAATCGTCGCTGTCGGCGAACCGTCCGGATTTAACGTTGATTTTTTTCGTTCGGTAATATTCTATAGGTTTAGGTCTTCTGACATAATCTCGCAACCATCTGACATCGTCTTCTGTATTGTTAATTATTGTAGGCGGACTAGTAGGTGCAAAGTTGGGCTAAAAAAGAGAAAAAATTACTTGTTACACGCGTAGTAAGTGATTTCAACTCTCGAGTTACTGAAAAAACTATGAATTCATGTTAGATGTACAATAAAAGGTAAAAATTTGCACATCTTTACAGTATTTCCGTGTGGTTTCGGTCGACGAAATGGTTTTTACAACGTTGGGAACCGACCGGTTAACGGATAATTAGTATAACAAACACACACATTTTACTGAATTTTCAGTACGTAACGAAATCTGCGCACTAAAGTATATACGCCGTGCGAAGAAAGTAAAGGAAAAGTTTCGTTTCGAACGCATAAAAATTGTCATTTAGTATTAACTTCATGAAAATTGTCGTTTCCTTGTATGAGCAACAAAGAAAACTACACGAACGAAATGCGCAGTCGAATACAAAAATGTGCCCATCATTTGCGCCACGCGTACCATAATTTCACTTGTACAAGCGAACAATGGGCACAAAATGTTGAATGTTGCTGTATTGTAGAATATTATTTGGTTTGTTTAATTTATGACATCCTACAAGCGTCACCTTTACAGAAAACAATTTTCTGGATGCGTTTTCGGAACTCGTGTCGTTGTGTCGCCGGGTTGTTTCTGTACACCTCGTTTTGTGTGTCAATTGATGCAAAACGAGACGAGAGACGATTTGAAGCGGCAAATTTACGCCCTTGTTATTACAGTTTTGAGGGTGAATTTTGTTATTACAAAGTTTTTGTAACAATAAAAAACCGTAATCGATAGCGGTGAGAAAAAAAAAGAAGTTCACATTAACCTTGTGATATTCTCGCAGGTGAATTAAGAACAGGCGAGATAAAATGGAGCATTTGACACATAGATGAACTGCACGTTTGAAACAGATTATATTCGAAAACCACGTCCTAATTTTTTTTGTAAAGAAATATCATTTCTAAAAAGTTGGCGACAGATACAGAAAATACAGTCGGTCGAATGCAATGGTAACCAGATTTCAATACGTCCGTATTACAAATCGTGATCTCGCGCTCGCCGAAACGAACCAAAAAATATTACCTGATTATTTATCACAGATGAAGTGTCGGTAATTTCTACAATGGAGTGTTGATTGGACATGTAAGCGTTCAACCGATGCAATATATCGTGGACGTTTTGATGTTCTTCGACGGATTGACCGAAGGTTTTGGCTTTTGTATACAGTGGCATATTAATTTTAGGGAACGATTCCTCGTCGCTATCGTCGTCGTCGCCGTCGCCGAAACGACCGCCACCACGAGGTGTAAAAACATCCGTAGTAGCATTAATATTCTTTCGAGGATTACCGTCGTACAAATTTCCTTTTAAGTCCCCATACTGTAAACTCCTCGACGAATTCGCGACAACGCTTGCTAAATTCTAGAAACAAAAAACAATCGAGGAATGAACGTTTTTGCAACACAAAAAGTGTCTCATATTACTGCTCACCCGACATAATATTAAATGACATGCGTTTAAAACGAGTATCCCATGAACCAATATACCATGGTAAATGTTCATCTTTCGAGATGATATTATGTGATATTTATATCTTTTCTGTTTTGATTCACCGACTTCCTCATTCAGCCATTTGACGTAATGATCAACGACAAATAAATGAAACTAACTTGAACTCGTTTCAAACAATTCTATACCGTTAACCGCAACGGATCGACCGACCACAATCGAAACTAGATAGTTGTTGCTAATTTTCCGTCGGTTCGAGGAGAATCCTCTAATCGCGCGATCGTTGAGTGTTCAAGAGCGGAGGTAGAATATAAAATGTCTTGAACTATTGTCGAAACGAAGAACGACCGAAAGGAAGATGATGACGAGAGAAAAGTGGAAGGAAACCACAACAGACACTGTTTGTTGAGAGAGAGAAATCGCGCGCAACTTGTAACGTTGTTGCGCGTGGTATAGAATGGGAAAAAGAAAACTTATTTGCGTTTGACAAAAGCAGCCCCTTTCCGTAGTTTATTCGTTCGTTATTGGGCGTACAAAAATATATAGTACACCGTCGGCCGACGGTAGTACGGTGTCATTTGTATATATATATATATATCCGAGAGACTTTTCGGCGGCATTAAATCAATTGTCATCAATTTTTCGAAACGTCAAACCGGTTCGAAGGGACGGAAAAGTGAACCACCGACAAAATGCGCGGAGGCAGAGACCGGCAATACGAACCGACATCGGCCTCGATATTCATTCCGACATCGCTCGAATCCGACCGACCAACCGCGCAACAAAGACCGTTCCGACAACGAACGATGGTCCTCGTCCTAGTACTTGAAAAGCTTGTAAAACGCGGTCTTTATTGTATCGAACCGTATCGAATACAATTACATCATTTTTCACTTTGACAATAGCCGCCTCTATCGACTTTGACCTTGTCGGCGAATGAACTGGACCGACGATGCGACGGTTTTATTAATTAATGTCGTCGGGACTTGTTTGCAATTCGTTTGGTTTAGTGCTATTTCGGAAGCCAAAAATATAACACGTCCACAAGGTACATCGCAGAAGAAAAACTTCATAACATTTCCAACTGAAACTTGATATCTGCAACATTTCGGTTTACATTCGTCGAAAGTTCACTTCGATATCGAAAAGTTTCCTCGAACTTTTTTATATTTTTTTGTGTAGTAACACAACCTTCCGTTATCATGATGAACACATCTCAAATTGTCGGTTATGAAATACAGGCTAGAAAAAAGCATTCATTTTCATACATTGTATACATTTTTTATTTCTGTGCTATTTGTTCACAAATTTGCTTCGTTTTGCACAATAACCGTGATTATTATGATTTTTGACGGCCTCCTTGAATATATTTTGTTAAGCAAGACAGGAAACAGAAATTTTACTTTTGTGCCATACAATAGAAATTAGTAACATGGAGCACTTTTATAAGGCATATAAATGACAAACAAATTTAACGCGTACAATACAATTTTATGAATCACTTTTTCGACTGCTTCTGAATTACAACTGTTTTTTGACTAACACTTTTCATGCTTTTAGCGATTTTTGATGATTTACCCGATTTCGCTGACGTTCGAATAGTTTTACTGCCCTGAAACAGAAAGCTGCAAGAAATAAAATATGTGCGCTTACGATGAGTAAACAAATGCAAAAAGTTGCTTACGTTTCCCATGTTTGCCGGTACCAATTTTCCTATTGGTTCGTACATTCCGCTTCCATCTTCGTCTATTTTCGATTCATATGTCTGATCCACTTTTCTATGTTTCTAAAAAAGTACAAAATTCTACAAAGTTTAAAACTGAAAAGCGTCATAATATTTAAATGAACACTGACATGTTCTTCGTCTCTGAAATTTTTCTTATCGTCCGCGTCGAATCCGAAATATGGCCCTTCTACGAAATTATTGTTTAGAATGAAATACGTCGAAATTGCTGCTTTAATGTCTTCCGCTTTAAATTTAAATTTATCGTTTTTCATTGCATCGTTCGTATCTTGTTTTGAAAATTGCGTTGCATTCGAATGTTTTAATCGACCGTCATTTCTCATTTGGTACACGAATGCCGAAGCGTAAAAATGAAATTCGTTCTTGTCGTTGATCTTGCTATCTGCATTTAGGAAATCTTTACGTCGACGATACATGATAATCATCACGAAACATTCGGACATTAGAATTACAATAAACACTGCTATCATGGAAAATATAGCCATTTCGAACAGAAATTTCGTTGCACAGAGCGAATTCGAATAACGAGTTACGTTTAATATTGTCGAGCTATCATAAAACACGTTGGACGTATTTTCGTCGTACATGAAGGAGAAATGTAAAAACACGACCGCTCGGCATGAATTTCAAAATCGAAGGTGAAATGGTACTTTACATCTAGAATTTCGTTTGTTACAACTCATCCGAAAAATTTAAAATAATAGTGAAAAAATGCGATTTCTTTTCTATTGCGTTTCAAATTTGAAAGTCTGAAACTTTGATTAAAAAATAGCACAACAAATTACAAATATATTAATCGCATTTTTGCAAGTTGAATAAGCAATTTTCTATCCATTCTTGAGAAGTAATTGTAGTAATTGTAATACTTTCTGACATTTAACCTTAACACTGGAATGTTTTAATATGAAATTTATCATAATCTCTGTGACGTAAGTTTTCGGTAAATTTATGAATGAAAAAAATTTTTTTGATTAACTAATTAATTAATTTTTTTGATTTTTTTTCTTGATTAAAGCACGACCATAATGAACTATACATCTTTTGAAAAGTTTCAATTAAAAACATATATACAGTATAAATAGTGTAACAAAATTGAAATCCAAGCAACGGAATCATGGAAAGACTATGGATCGCTCTTCGTTGGTCAACTATACAAAATTAGTGTTCGGATCCGATATATTTGAATCATTTGTCAACATCGTCAGTTGAGTTTGATCACTGGATAGTGTCGGCGTTGTTTTCACTGTGACTCGAGTTTGAGCTAACTTTTGCATACTATCGATGTAACTCTAAAAAACAAACGAAATATTTGTCAAATAAATTGTTGCTTCTTTGCGATCGAGATTACTGCCGCAAGGAAAACTCTTCATACTTGACAAATGATATCGCCTTGATTTCGTCGGGCTTGATAGAGATATCGAAATGTTTTCGGTTCGTTCGATTTCGCTATTGGATTATGAGCGGATGAGGGTATTGCTAACGCTGCAGAGTTATCTCGTCCTCGATGGTCGCCTACATTGTTGCTGTTGCTTGCGATAGTTCGTTGATTGTTCCTGACAGTTCGTCTACTTCGAAAATGTGGCCATCCTGAAACGCGAAACGCGGCAGTAATGAAAACATCATACGTTTGTTGTTCCATTATAGCATCACGTTCTTACCCGCTTTATGATTGAATCCGACGCTCGTCAGTTTCCATTGGACGACATTTCCGATAAAAACCATTACGGGCCATATCAAAATAATCAACCAACTGAACCAGCATAAATCGTTCCAGTACGTTTTCCGTACGTTTAAAGCGTCCCAAAATCGTTGAGCAGTGATAAATTTTTCAATGAAGTAATTGAACGAAACGGCTATTAACGCTCCGCCAATCAAGCTCGTACTACCGATAATCATTATCCGTTGAAATTTCAACGTCAACAAAGCGAAAACGATTCCGGAACAGAACAGAATACCAATGGTGGCCCAAAGTGTATCCGGCGGTACGAACGAACTCCAAACGGTCATAACAACAACGCCCAACAAAAGTCCGGTCAAAAATCCCGTCATAAATAAACCAACGTATTGAACTAACGTCGTTATAAGTCCGAACAATATTCCGGCGCCGACGCCCACGCCAACGTTACCCAACGTTGATAAAAGTTGTTCCTTTTCGCAAAGTAGATATATAAGCACCGAACCGAATAGAAATCCGGTTAAAAATAGAACTATTCTAAATAGTCGATAGCCTTAAATGAAAAACGTGCTTTTAGCGGTTTTAATTTGATGTTTGTCGAAACGACGAAATTTTCTAAAAAGGCTTCAAATCAGAAACAAACTTTTTGCTGAAGACTGTGGCAAAGAATGCTAATGCATTCCAGTCGTGTAAATATTATGCTTCCAAAAATGTATGAAACGAAAATTTACCGAAGAAACTGTACACCAGACCAATAATCAGGCATAATATGCATAGTACCAATATTACAATATCGTATGTAAAATTGGCGTAACTTATGCAACCATTCGCTTCGAGTAAAGTCGTTGAATTATTATTATCGGTCGCAAACATTGAATCGTAATTGGAATAAATTTTCGTCGACGTTTTCACGTCGACGATTAAATGTCGTCCATCGACTGATAGCGTACCGTTCGACCGAGTCGCCGAAATCACCATTATTATTGATGATAATAGTGAAGAATTATTATCAGATGATGAACGTAAAATGTCACTGCCATCATCATTTCTTGTTTACCATGCTAAAGTAAACCGAAACATTATCGAGAAGAATAAAGTTTTGTAATTTGCGTTTTCACAAAACGCACAAATGACTACAAACTAAGCGTCGCTAAACAGAATTGTCAACTTTTTTAAAAAGCGTCCTCGTCGTTACACAAGCCGTACAATTGACTGAAGCAGAAAGAAAAGAGACGAGTGCTGTTGTCGCAGCGTACATCGAAGGTGAAACGTGTTTTCTCACGAAAAACTCGCTTTAGGGCACCTTTTATTGTATTGAAAAACCGACGATAAATACAGGATGAAACGTCGAGTCAGCGTACTTAAAATCGCCGGAGAATGGTCGTCTTTCGAAATCCTGGACGCCGACTACGACGACGACATTTCGGTCTTTCTTTTTCATCAACGATGACGCTATTTGTTCCAAAATGCGAGTTCGATCATTTTTCGTTCGACAAAACTAACATTAAAAGACGAATAACGATGCCGCAAGCTAAACGGCGACGCTCTAAGGAATGCATTCTAAAAGAACAATGTTTCTGGCCGCACTGATCCCTTCTCTCTCCGTGGAGAGGATTGTTTTTATGAAACCGACCGAGCTCACACATGGCGTAAAACAGCTGTCAATATACTACATCATTCGAAATGAAAACGGGAACATATCCCGGTTCAATAAGCTGGCCCGGAGACAACGACGACAGGCGCAAAATCCGAACAATTTTTCAACGGTCATTCGTCGATATTTGCTCCATCCCATCAATCACAACCGCACTCCTACGAATATTCGCATTTCTCGTCGCCGTTTCGACCAATCAAGTGCGCATTTTTGCCGAGTTTACCAACCGCAAATGGTTGGTTGGACTTGAGAAAATGAGGAGAGGCGAGAGAGGAACGATTGAAAACAATTTTCGTATACTTTTCGTGTATACTCGGGAACGGATGAGAAACTCGACGAAAAGACAAACCTCTTTAAGGTCCGAATATTCGAACGTGCACTCGGCGAGGGTCAGTAGGTGCGTGAACACAAAAATACACTTGATATCAACTTTTCGAGATACTTTCGAGGAACTAAAGTGAGGAAAAAGAGAGAGGACCTATGCTCAATTTCGTAGATCGACTTTTGGTAAACATTGTTGAATAAAATTTAAAACCCGAAATCTCAATACATCAGATATGTACACGCATTGACTAAACCGCACAACATGCATTCGCGGTCGGATGAGCCTGTATCCACAATTGGCTCCGAAGGACGGTGGCGTGAACAGCATATGTTCATAAATGTTCAACGATACGATCTCAAAAGAAGATTCGAAAATGCAACAAACAAAAACGCGACGCGCGTCACCGTTTCGCGACACATACAAACGCCGTGAATATACCCAGGATGAGCATCATCGTGTTTCGAGAAACGTTTTCATCGACTCCTGTCGGTGCCTACCTTCCGATCCATCGGCGTATATAATAAATGCACATATTGGATACGCAACCGACCTGTTTGCACGAC
The DNA here is from genome assembly GCA_034698125.1 of Prionchulus punctatus. Taxonomy (NCBI): domain Eukaryota; kingdom Metazoa; phylum Nematoda; class Enoplea; order Mononchida; family Mononchidae; genus Prionchulus; species Prionchulus punctatus. The sequence continues at coordinate 58,324 of JAQGBA010000070.1, read as the reverse complement.
CATGGATAGCGAAAGGTTACCGGGCTCCGTACCTTATTTTCTATTTTGAAAATCACATCGTACCTGCCACTTTCGTCTTTATTCGCTCATTCGAAGAATTGAAAAATTGTCATATATTTATGATGGGCGCCGGCGGAAAATGAAAACACGTTACTGAAATATTCCTTCTAGAGTAGTGCGACAAGCTAAGAACGTAAGTACGTACTTTCGTCGATAATCAGCAAGTTTTCATAAAGTGAAAGCAAAATTTTTTTCTCGCATGAATAAAAACGTCAAACAAAAACCGACATAAATTCGAATTACTCATGTAACGACGGAAAACTCATTACTGTTTTAACAACAGGCGATTTCGAGGATAATAAAAAAACCGATTTCAATCGACAGATGACGACCGTAAAACAAATTGGCACAGCAAAATCCAGTCCGTCAGGGGCAAGAAACCCGAGGCTTTCGGTTCAAATTATCTGTCGGACGGACACGTCGGACACCCCCGTCGAGCAACTGACCGTTTTTTGTATATTAGTCGGTCACAAACGGACTCCTACTGTTAAAAGTAGTTGGAAAAATAATAATCAGCCATTATAGAACGGCTGATCATTCGTAATTCGTGTTGCATTTTCGTGTCCGTTATCCGACATCCGAAAGCCAAACAAGCAAACTGAAAAGAGGTTTTAAAACGGTCGTATACCAGCACCGCCAAACCATGTACGGGGTTGTTTCCGAATGAGAAAATTTTCATTCGAAACGGGAAATCCGAAATGAATGTATACGTAACAGAAAAGGTTACGCGTTTCGCTTGGTTCAATTCATACAAAATCACGTTTATAAATTTAAAATTTGTATATCCAGGCTACTGAAAAATTACAACTTGTAGTTCCAGAAAAAAGCATTCTACAAGAATAACTGTTAAATATGATGGCCGAGTTTGAAGAATTTGATGTTCAAAAAACTACATCTTCGGAATAAAATGAACTTACAAAAATAAGCACTATAACACTATAACAGAACATCAAAAGCAAAAAAGTACAACATGCACTATCTTTCGCAGAAATTTTCCATTTCCAAAATTTTCTTCGTTTTCCATATAACTGCTACTTCTAATCGTTTGACAAACAAAAAAGAAGAACTTGAAAGTTTATTTTGTTTGAAATACAAAAATCCTACAAAATCAGTTTGAATGCTCTTTTACACGTATACAAAAAATACAAAGAACAAAAACTATACCAAAATATTTTTCAGGATTAATATAGTAAATGGTTTTAAAGTGACGTAAATAAATTCACATTCTTCAAAATTCCATCAAATCACATTTTCAGTAAATAAAGCGCGAAAAAATATAACGTTCATCGGTGCGAATTTATGAAACTAATATGAACAACCTAAGGAAATTTCTTCCAGAAACCGGATGCGCAACAATTAAATCAAAAATCAGAGTACATACTTTATAGTTTTAGTATAAAACTTATAACTTTTTTGTTTTTAATCTTTCATTTTATAAAAATTAAAATTGTGCAGAAGTTTAACTTCGAAGAGCTTCCAAACGAGCTTGCATGCCTTCCATATCTTCTTCCGGTTCTGAAACGCCCGCGGCGTCTTCTTCTTCTTCGTGTTTCAACGCACCGCGTTCTACTTTCGGCGCTCGTACCAATTCGCCGTGAATGACTTCGTTTAGAATTTTGTCAATTTCCTCTTGACTTTCCTCTTCCATATCTTCCGGATCCAAGCTTTCCATAGTGTCCTCGAGCATTTCCTCGATGATTCCCGCTTTCATCATTTCCTTGCTCAATTCGCGCATTGTGGCGGCGATTTCGGGCACTTTCACTAAACTCTGCATGGACTTCATAACTTCGGCGCTTTTTTGCATGCAGCCGGCCATTCGAACGACGCTCAGCTGATTGCTCATGCCCATGATTACGGAATTTATTTGCGCTTTACTCGTGTAGATTTTCGTTACGGCTCGTCGCGATCGGACGACTTCTTTGGCTAATATTTTGCAAACATCTTTATCGCCCTTTTTCGCCGCGTCTTTGATTTGTTTCGTAACTTTTAATTCTTCGCGTTGAATCGCCCGAATTTGGCGATCTAAGCCTCGCATTTCTTGACGTAACTTGCCCGACCATTCGCGAACTTGTTCCTTAGGATCTTTCTTCGAATCTTTTCCGAACAGACCCATTTTTGTTGCGGAATAGTTAAAAGAACAAATGAAAATACAAATCAAGTTCAGTTTTGTAAATTTTGAGTCATAATTCGTTACCGTAACGGAAAATAATTGAAACGATTTATCCTTGAGGTGACGCTAGTTTTACATGGAGCTGTTTGGCGCTAAATTTTAAAATGCACTGTATGAAGTCAAAGTAACATTAAAAAGTAGTTGTTGTATTTAATTCGAGCCGATTTACAGTCTGTTTGAAGCTTTTTGAAGGTAATTATTTAAACACTATATCGATTCATTTCGCCAATATAATCCATTGGCATGGCCTCATTTCCAGGTTTAGCTTGTAACCACGAAAGCGTTCGTTTTTTGGCTTCATTTTGAAAACTTAGTAAGAGATTCTTTACTGCAAAATCGCCCACACTCGGCACCCTCCATGTTTATGAATGACGCGTGTTTGCGGTTTTGGAGTGTTTCTGTGATTATTTGACAAGAATTTGGCGACGTGTCGTTTTCTTGTTGTTATTACATAATACGTGGAAAGTCTGAATCGTCTTATTTGATTATAAGGTATAAAAATGGCTGATTAATTTTAACTAAAGGCGTTTGTTTCAATTTTTATTTTTTAAGTTTTCCCGATTGGCCTTACTTGCGCATTTTTCAACTGTAACGGAGTGAATTTTTCTATTCAGCAAGCGCGTAATCGTTTCAGTACGTTTGTTGTTTCATTTTATTATCCGACTTGAGAAAGAACTGCGTTTTTATAACGTTAACTGTAACTAAATCGACGTAATTTAAAATTCAGTAAAAAGTCAGTCCCTTGAAAGCTAATACGGGATTGCGAAAGTCCTAGCATTTTTATGATTTCCAAGTTCAAATATATTCATACGCTTAAATTACCAAATTCAGGCTTAATTTGTTCCTTTTTGTGGATTTTGGATTTTCACTTCTAATTTTATCATTAAACATTCCATGATAATACAATTTACTCATTTGAAGAGCAATTGCTGCTGTTAAAGCTGATATTGATTAATTCGTGTTATTTTATCGATTCACTATACTTTTTTTGTTTATTTTCGGTTTAAAACAATGAAATTATTCGCATTAATCGTGTATTACAAGGGCAGCAGCGAAATTCGTTTACTGAAAGGAGCCTACGATTTGCAATCATTTAGTTTTTTCCAACGGAATAGCGTTCGCGAATTTATGATATTTACCGGAAAAATTATCTGCGAACGAAGTCTTGCGGCGTCGAGATCGTCGGTGAAAGAGCAAGAATACATGTGTCACGTTTACGTTAGAGCCGACAATTTGTGTTGCATGGTCGTCGCCGACAGTGAATACCCGCAGAGAGTGGCGCATAATCTATTAACGCGTACTTTGGACGATTTCTCGGCAAAAATCCCGTCGTCTAAATGGCCTACGGGCGACGAAACGTCGATCGTCTACAATAATTTGGAGGAACCGCTGAGGAAATATCAAAATCCGAGAGAAGCCGATTCAATGACGAAAGTCCAAGACGAATTGGACGAAACAAAAGTTATCTTACATAGTACCATTCAAGCGGTTTTGGAACGCGGCGAGAAATTGGACGATTTAGTCACCAAATCTGATGCGCTGAGCGCACAATCGAAAGTTTTTTATACGTCGGCACGTAAAATGAACAAATGTTGCACGTGGGTTTAAGCAATTAATTTGTGAAAGGAAAATTGTACCCTGTAACGTCCATTTTCTTTGACGTAACGCCCTTTATGTTCGTTGTGTTGTAATTTTTATTTCGTTTTCTGATTTTTTTGAAATTTTTTTGTCTGATGATCTGGCAGGCCGGCCTTTTTGTGATTTATTCTTTGCTGTTTCTCAGCTTAATTCCATGCAGAAACATATTTTCTTTCTTGTTTGAACGAATTTGTAAAACTAAAAATTGACATGTGTTCATCGTTGTTATTGCCGTTTATATTAAGTTTCATTTCGGTTGATTACTCGATTTTAGTTCGCTTATCTTGCTTCGAAGAACTACTTCGTTTCACATTAATCAACTGTATTTTTTCTGTGAAACTATTTTCTTTTAACATTTGGAATTCATTTCGAGTAATGGTGAACATTTTTTCTCTTCGCATTTTAACACTTTCTTTCGTCGTATCGATTCTAATTCCGTTCAATGATATGTTTGGAAGCTTCTGGTTTTACTTTGCGGTCGAAAAAAGCTATCACCGAACGAGAAAAAATAACATTGATGTTAGCTATTTCTAGTAAACATATTCCTCAACGAACAGCTCTTTTATCCATTTTATAAGAAGGTATAAAAAAGGATTGTGCGTCATTACATGAAATTAGCACGCGGTATCGGTTTTTAACGATGCAATTAAGTTCCAAGTTGGAAACGTGTTTTGCAAATGGACAGAAGTAATCCACATAAGACGAAAGAGAAATAATAATTGTATGTTTAACCGTGACGTTTCGAGACCTAAAGGTCAAACTTTTAACAAAAGTTAAACCGTTTCAGCACTTGAATGCATCTTAAAACTAATTTCGTTTTTCGTTTTATAAATTAAGCAAAAATTAATAAATTATTGTGTTACAGTTGAAGACACTTCTTATATATTTCAGAAAAATAAAATGTTTTTTTTTGGAAGAAAACATCAAATTTTGATCGTCGGATTGGTTGAAACTCTTTGATAATATGCTGCGTTTTGTATTTTGTACGGTATGTTTTTGAAAACATCTTCAACACATGGTGTTTTATTGTTCGAGGAACTACGACAGAACCACCTGACTACTGTCTTCATTATTTACGATCTTCTGCGTGTGACAGTTCGGGAAACTCGACAAAACGGAAACAAAATAGGCTGCGAAATTGTCACAGGCAGTCGTAAAACACATGTAATAATAAATTCACAAATTTCGGAACAATACAAAACCGACATGAGTAAGCAAAAAAAAGGACAAGATGCATTTAAAAAATACATCCATCTGTCGTCATTCTCATCATCATTTTATAATTTTTCGTTAGCTATATTGCTGTTTGAAACATCTGCTCGCAAAACGATCCACTCAGAGTATAAAACAACAACGCCGCGAAATGCCCCATACCGAATATCCCACATGTTTCAATTATGATTCTTTGGACGTCGCTTTTCGAAAACTTTCGTTTATTGTAGCTACCATTCATCGAAATCTGTTTCAGCAACTAACCATCGAAATCTGCTACGTAAAAAGTGTGTTTGTTTTTTTATTTTCGCTAAATTCGATTTTCAAGAAATTTCTTAAGCAACAAAACGGAAAAGATGCACCTTTCAAAGACGAGGCAGGTGATTCCATATTGTTGCTAATTCTTGTTTATGCAGACATCTAAGCTGAACACGCAACAGATCCTATAAACGTATAATAACCCTACGAGCAGGTGATTATATGATTGATCAGCGGGAGATCGTATTGTGTCGCATTACTGTTGGAAATGATTATTGAAAATAAACAGTAGTATTTCGTGGACGAATTTATGGTCGACTTGATTGCTATATTGTCGGCAAAATGACTTCGTTTTTGTATTTTAGAGTGAATTTCATTAACTCAAAGTGATTAAGAATAGGTAGAGCAGAAACGATTGTTATTGTACGTTTTACTTTAAACATATTGTCATCGTCATACTGTATTGTTTACGAAACCACTTCGTTCGCTCGACGAGGCTTACGCAAGTTCCTTTTGGCCAATGATTTTTCGCTCGTAATAATACAATCTTGTACACATATGTACATTTTCGTATTATACCCACTTTGAAGTATGTTTCGTTTCATTTCTTCGATTCAATTTAAAATTTTCTTGCAATACACACGCACATGCGCAAGCTGGTCCGAATGGAAATGTTTTTCCACGCCAACTTGTTTTCGATACATTTTCGGCAATTCAATGCCGCTTATATCTTAGGTTGTCGCAGGCTTTCACCCTTGCGAAAACTCTCACAAGTAGCCATGTGTGGAAGATATTAGTTGGAACTAATCTGGTTCTATTCCTGCGCCCCGCGCGTTCGTCGTTTTCGTCGTCGATCGGTCAGCCGGAAGCTCGATACTCGCGACGGCGGCTCGACTATCTGGAACTGTTTTTAAACATGTTTGTGTTTTAATTTTGTCGAACGCACATGGGAACGGTGACAGCAGACCAACGGAAATCAAATAAAATATGTGAGCTCAATTTTTGCAACGAAACCCCTACGTTCCCGTCCTAGAATCGAACCTCGGTTTTGCCGTTGTCGACGTCTCGATCGAGTTCTTAGGTGGTCTTTTTCGATAACTCATGAACGATCGCCGTACGCCCTGTCAGCTGGTTGTTTATTACCTATCAACAAGACATATTTTTGTAAGCTTTTTTTCGTTTCACGATGATTGTCTGGCGTTTTCGGAATAGGTGCGGGTACGAATGGAACGGGCGCTTTTCGCGTACCATACGCATTTTAATAACGCAGCTGGTGGACAGGTGCTCGACGCATCCGTGCGACTTGTCTCCTCGATTGTGTCGCAGCTGTTGCTCGAATGCGTTTCGCAAAAACGTCCGGATAAGCTCGTTTTTGTGTCTGGCCTCTCTCGGGGATTGTTTTTTTGTTTAGTTTGTTCGACAACTTTTGTAAATATGTACGTGTAACTTTTTTAAGACGATCATCTATGCCTTCGGTAGCGTTTTCTAAAAGCTGCTCGTCGACGTTAGACTGAAAATTGTTCTTACAAAACGGGTGGAGGATGCGAGGGTGGGGCAGATAGCAGATGGTTGAAATTTATATTTCACTTCAATGGATTCGTTTTTAAAAATGTGCCGGTAGTTTGGGTCGTTTAGGGTTTATCATCCATCCATCCATCCGTTTTTGTTAATCCGTCGTAATTCTACCTACCTTCTGCAGTTCACCTGCTGCCGTCTTTGCATTAGCTATTAGCAATATATCTAGCACTCAGTAGCACGTAGCGAGTTCGCTTCAATGTCAATTAGAGTTAATCCTCGAATGTATCATCAATCAATCTACTTGTGACAAACGTTTCAAAAAAACATGACCTTTTCACAAACTCTTGACGTACAGTAAGTGTTTTTTTGTGTTGCTTCGTACGGATCAGCAGTAAGTATACGATATACAATTCAAAAAAGCACCTTGATAATATATTTCTCTGAATATTAATGAAGTCGAAAAGCTTATCCAAAAACGCGTTTAGCAGATGTTGTCGTTTACGAAATGCAGTGCACTCTCTCTCTTTCTCTTTTCTTATACGCTGGCATCATTTGGTCGGGATAACATATTGAGAGAAATTAAAATCACCTGTCGCCCATATGATGATCACGATGATGTTCTTCGGATGAAACTGGCTTAAATTTCATGTGCGAAATGTTGTTCCTGGCTGTAATCGCGTTGCGTTTACGTTTTGAATGAGTTTTGAGTGCATTTTTCGTCTTCCCGCTACCTGATTCGCGCCATTTTTGACTTAACTACCGATTGATATTCTTGTATCGGTTTCAGACTTGGACAGCGACAAATGAAGAGCGTTAATCAACAAATTCCAATCATGGACCCACCTTCGACCAGCCATTCGTCGTCGCAGAACGACAACGACGATTTACCGCCTGAAAAACTATTATTAAAACTGAAACGTTTTTTTAAAACAATTTATCAGTTTTCCAAAGATCTATCGAGTGCTCAACGCGAAAGAGTAAAGGAATTAATTTCGAACGTTATCGTACGGATTTTAATGCTTATTTTCGACGATTATCAATCGATCGTCACGATTTAATTTTTGTTGCAGAATCAACAAATTACAGAACAAGTTTTTTACACAGAATTACAAGGATCGACGAAATTTCCACTACGACCGTACGTAGTTCCTTTTTTGCAGGTGTGTATTTAAAAATGTGCTTGATTAAACAACTGGAACGCAAGTACAACGACGGGGGTTCTACTGTAGGATGCTACTGTACCTGTATATTCGTAGAATCATTCTCAACGAGGTTCAACGTTTTTATAGCTTTCATATTTCAGTCGAGTTTGCCTCTACTCAGAACTGAATTCGGGTCGACGTCGAAGGAAAACATAGAATCAGCTTTATTCGGAGATGTTCGATCTGAACCCGCCGTATCTCAAGGCGGGTATTTTTCGAGAACAAATAATAACAACAATAACAACAGTAATAATAATAATAACGTTGACTGTTGTTCGACGGATTTGACTGTTCGAAAGCGCCGAGTCGGACTGAACGGGTACGTTTTCGGTTTCACGAATTTTTCTTGAAAATGAATCGTTTTCTAATCAGTTTAATACCGTTTCAAGGCTCGATAATCCGATATCACCTAAACGATTCATGTCTCAATCGACATCGTCGCCATATCCGCAACTGACGTCGGTGGTGCCGGCTTCGCAAAATTTAACCCGGTTTGGAAGCAACTTTTTCACTAGCTCAGCGAATAACGCCAACGGTCACGGATCACTAACGTCGCCGATCGCAGCACCGAACGGTGTCGCAATGCGATCGCCTTCGTTGATAAGTCGTCCAGATTTGATTTCCAATGGTGCCCAACAAACTGATTGGTGGTCGTCGCAAAGCGACGAATGGAGAAACGTCGAAACCGTAAAAAGTTCTTGAATCTTTTTTCGAATCGAATAAAACCACCGAATGACTTAGCTGCAACGACTTTTTCAGTTGTTTACAACGATGGTAGCTACCATGGAACGACTTCGATACGCCATGTTACTGTTTCAGCAAAGAGCGAAATTAACGCAATTGTGGAACGAAAAATTTCAATTGCAACAGCAAAGACAGCAAGATTCGAGTTTAAAAATTGAAGAAGTCAAACGAAAAGCAGGTGAAAATTTCTCTTAACACGATTCGATAAATATTAATGGCATTAATTGATCTCACTTAATCTTTTTTTTGTCCCTTTTGCGTCAATCCTTTTCCATGTTTCTTGTTTCGAATATAGTACTGTGTACATTCAAACAAATGCAACTTTTCCACATCGTATAGTTTCAATTTTCAATGGATTCCGAAAAACTAAACTAAAAAAAGGTTTCCGAAATTTAAACAGATGCGGCCGTGCAAGAAGTAAAACTAGCGGCTTTAACAGAATTACAAAAAGCCGTTTTGGCCGCCGAACAAAAAGCTTTGCAAATGATCGCCGCCGAACGAGCGCAGATGGAGAAATTACTCAGAGACACTCAACATCAAGAAAATAGCATCGACGTGAGTTGTTTGACTTTGTGAAACACTATAAACATGTGGTTAGAAAGATATCTTAGAGATAACATTTTATGAAACATAATCGTGCATGCAAACGGAATTTAAACCGACAGAATTGCGTTTCACTTACGAAACATTGAGAAAATTAATTTTGATGTGTGAAACAATTTTTTGCAGAATTGTTGGAATTGCGGACGAAAAGCAGGTCAAACTTGCAGCGGTTGCGGACTGGCGCGATATTGCGGGATATTTTGCCAACACAAAGATTGGTCGAAACATAGAACCGCTTGCGGTTTATCTCAGTCGTCGTCAGCCGAAAAACCTTTGAAAATTAAAACGGAACCCGAAGCGACGGCGTTGTTTATGGCCAAAGATCGACCTAGTCCAAAGAGCGTGTGATATTTTTTATTCTTGATAAAGTTTCGAAAAAGTGTCCAATTTATGTAATTACAGTGCTATTTTTTTGCATTTTATTCTGCATTTTAGTCGTTACTTTTACTGAACAGTATTTTGTGCTCAGTCAGACAAAATTCGTAGTCAAAATATACTTCATTACTTTTGTGTTTCAAAAAAGAACAAATCCAAAAAATTGCTTACATTTTTTGTGCGCTTCTTAATTTTCTTGCGATAGCAATTTTCGTATCAGAATAGAACTTTTTTACTATAATTCAAAAAAACAAAAACCAAAAACCACGTCACAACTCTAAAATGGAATAAAAAATTTCTGTAAACTCATTTTTGTAATCGTAATTGGTCGTTTTTCAAAGCAAACAGTGTAAAATTCTGTTGTACATGTCACACAACACCACAGTGCCAAAACCAAGCACCAATTAACAAAACAAACCTATGTAAATGCTCCAAAAAATTATCACTCTCAGAAATAGAAACTCGAAGCGCCTAAAAACAACAATTGACTTCAACCAACCAAAAAATATTTTGGAAGATATACAATTAATAATTTAAAAAGAAAATTGGCCGAATATTTGAAGAATAATAACGAGATATAAATCTCAAAAATGAAATTCATTCAATCAATCCACAATGATCGTAGAAGCAAAACTATTTCGTGAATTGTAAAAAAGGCACTAACAAGCAATAAAAATATAAAATTATTATAAATAAATAAAATCATCAACAAAAAGTAGGATAAATAATTGTCATTGGTTGGTTGCTCACAGCAACGGAAACCAAAACATAAAACTCTGAAAATTCGACACCAAAATGCAAGAGAAAAATTAAAATTATAATCTATAAAAAACGTAAACGGGTAAATATGATCAAAAATTTTATCACAATCGACGACTTAAAGACATTAAAGTCAATACTAACCTGAAAAAAAAATTTATTTAATTTTCATGAAATTGAGTTGTATTCAGTTTTGACATACTTCGAGAAACTTTATCGTTCATCACCCCGTTTTGAGGACCGTTAAATTCGTCGTCATTGGTATACTTTAAATCTTTCTCGTTTAGATTACTTTCGTCGACCAATTCTTCTTCTTTATACAATTGAGGTTTGCATTTTTCTAATTGAACTCGAGCTAACGTTTGCTGTTCGGGGTACAACCAAGGTTTGAAGTTCGGTGAATTTTTGTTTTTCCAACTAACATAGGTCAAACAAGCTTTATGAAGTTTCTTCATTACCTGAATAAAAAATCGCCGTCTCGAAGTTACCGTTCGAGATATGTTTTTATTTTGAATCTGTCAACTAAGTCTAACATTCCAATCTGATAAACTTAAATCCGCGAAGTAAAAGTCGAAGTTGGAAAAACGAAATTATTCATTGGCCAAAGCGAAGAGGGAATAAAAATTGAATATTAAATTAAATTTGTTATTTGTCAAAACGTGAAACGGGAAGAGGATCCAGAAAGTCACGAGAAAAACAAAACGCAAACTTCATTTTGCTATTTATGAGACGAAAGTAAAGCGTGTGCAGTTTATCATTTGTACAGAAAAAATTGTTGTGTTGTTTATCGATTTTTCAAGACAATTCAAATTGAATGATCATTTTTTGCTTGATAAATTATTTAACGACGTCTACGAAACTTACATGAGGCCCAATCATTTGCGTTAATTTATTCACTGCCCATGAAGGCAACGAACCTGAGAATAAAAACGATACTCGTTGAAACTAAAATTCACACCGTTAAGAGATAAAATTAATCACCTCGCGGGTCGCTTTGCGTGACGTACGTAACTTGGCAACTGTTATCACTAAGAGGACGAACTAAATAACCCGTCCTATACGATATAGCTCTTACATAATTCTTTCTCGGCGGAAAATCCTTTTGAAGAAAAACAAACAAAAAGCATGCTTTAAAACAACAAAATCGTGATTTAAAAAACATGATTAAAAATCACTTCGTGGCACACGGAATGATTAATTATGACCAAATCGGCGGCTGTTTCTAACCAAGATCTTTGTAAAACAAAATCACGACCACGAAACGGCGGCATAGATTTAACTTAAGGTAAAAAAAAGATTACAAGTTTTAGGACTGGTTTGTCAAGTTACGACAACTAGACAAATGGTATTAAAACTAAAAATACGACTGGTTGCTCAGATCGACCACCCACAAAGGATTTTTGATAACGCAAATGTGATGGCTTAAGTCAGAAATTGGGAATATAATTTTACATCAATAAATTTGCCCTATAAGAATTATTTCAGTGATACTAGTAGCTGTTTTACAAAATTCAAGAAATACAGGAGACCAAAGAGTGAGAACAAAGTCGAGCACTGGCTAAGGCGCGACAAGACTACTGACTAAGCGAATATTTTGTTTTTGAGTATCGCACCTGCGTAATAACACAGATCGTTGTTAACGTTGAGCGACCCGATATCTTTGGCGTCAATCATATATTTATCCCAATAACTTCGATATTGCGAATCGTGTAGAACGTCGTAAATCACACTCGCTGGCACGTCCGAGAACTCCGTTCTCATCTGAAGATACACGTTTGGATGCACATAAATCGAGTAAAGTTTCAACTTAGCAAGCAAATTTCTCTAACTTTTATCAATTTGAACGTAGTTTGTGACGTTTCTTTCGTAAAAACTTTCATCGACTTTTTCGCATAAACTAAATCCCATCCATCGTTATTTTCGCACAATTTACGAAATTCGTTAAAGTCTTTATCTTCAGCGATTTTCACAACATTTAATTCGCCCATTATTTACAGATAAAACAAAATATGGCAATCTAAAAACAAATTAACGTTTTCGATTGTCGGAAATATTGAATCAATAATTCAACTTTCGAAATAGAACGCGGTTTGAAATTAATTTTGACGATTTTTTTGTCAAATTTCACACGTTTGGATGACAAAACTGTGAATGACAACTGACTATAGTAGGATTCAATATTACATAACCAATTTTATCGAGAAAAACTTCGAGACAGGCGTCGAAATGTGTCCCGTAACATCTAACACGGGCATTAGTAGTACGTCTTGCGAGCATTTACCGCGCGTTTTTTAATCCGCCAAATTGAACGTTCTGACCAAATAATTTACGAATAGAATCGTAACTACGAAAATATGTTACTTTCGTAATAAAACGACAAAGATTTTAAATGAGAATATTAAAACAACATTGGAAAACAAAGCTTTTGACTTAACAGCAGAACTGACACCGTATAAACGAATTTCCTCTCGAATTGTATCCGTGTATTTTTCTTTTTCTGTCTTTTTTACATTCGACGAATTCAGTGATAAGTCTTTTGGTGCATTGTGAACTGTTTCAGGCATAATTTCTTCCACAGCCGGGCCGAGACTTAATTCAGCTGCTTCTTTACCACAAGCTTCTTCGATTGACTTTTTCATACAAATTATCGTCGAACTTTGATATCTTTAGAACAATTTATGAAACACGTAAATTCAAGCGTGCAATGAAAATCCGTTTATTCCTGAAAAGCTTACGTTCCGACAAGATTATTGAGAAGTTTTGACAATTGTAATCCTTCTGAATTTTTTTGCGCTATTTGCGCTATTCCGAATGGTGCATTCACATCGAAAAGACATCCTTGTGTTGTCATTGCGTCGAACATTGCCATACTCAAACATTCATTATGAGCCTCTAGAGCTAAAAAGGACAACTGTTTCAAGCATTCCAAGCGAGGTTTTTTTGTTTATTCCATAATTTACCATGCAATTTTACTCCACTATCGTAACACCATGCGACGACAATCCGAGCAAATGCAACCATCATGGTTTTTGTCATGTTATTCATCACTGATGAACAAGTAGACAGCGCCAGAGACAAGCAGGAAGTTTCTGGCGCGTACTTTCTGCAATTTTTCAATTCGAGAGTGAGATCCATATCTTACTCGTCAAGGAATAATTATGGAACTCACAAACATAAACTATTCCTCGGTATGATACCCGATATCGCAAGACCGAAGTCGGTCCATGTTTCTTGATTGCAAAGTTGAATTGGAGTGTCCGAACAATCGACAGGAAGTCTTCCGACAGAATACATTCCGGGCGCATTTAATGTATCAATTACCATATTTTGTTGTAAGTTGGACGATGGACCGCTGAACGGTGGTAATGTAAATGTTTCCGCCACCGCTTGAGATTCAACTGAAACATCAAGCATGTAAAAAAGTAGCCAAAATGAGAATATGAGTTTCTAATACTCGATTACCGTGTTGAAACAAAATATATTGAGCAAAAATCAGAAAATACATTTTTGCACAGTCAGTTATTGTTTATGCCATACAAAAATCAAAACTACACACGAAAACAGAACACAGTTTGTTTTTTTGGTGGATAATTTTGCGAGTTGACCGATCAGTGCCGCATCCGCATCACGGAGGGACCGATATTGAAAGCGTAACCCATATTGAAATTGTGAAATAAAATTGCATATCGAACGTTTCGCCTTGAGCGACATTGAACACAGAAGGTCACACGAATGAAAAAACTGTACGATTACTTTGTTCAGTCGGACTCAAACAAAACAACAAGTCAAAATAAAGTAAAATGTGCTCTAAAAGTGAAACGTACAAACAAAATACAAGTTAAATCTAACAACGGAATTGTCGTTTAGCGTTTTCACGTTTTTCATGCAAAATTTAAACACATGCAGTTACTGTCTCCATCACGTCTATACTAGTGGTCCCATGTAAATTTATTGCTCAGCATTAGCTTGTAATACCATCGAGCAACATTAGCAGCGAAAAAATGTTGGGTTTCGTAATATTCGCAGCACTTTTTATTGTATTTTTAATCGCAGTTTTATTCCTTCTCTACCCGGCAAGTAGATTTAATTATTGATATAAAATCAGGCAAAAACATGATAAAATTAATTGAAAGGTGGAGTGAAACTAAGCAAAATATAAAACTAATCATTGTTTTTTTAAAAGTAAATAGAATGTATTTGTGCTTTTTCTATTGCGAAACCGTTGCATTTTCTGTTTGTATTTTATACTTGCATAAGTTAAAAACTAAACGTATTTACAAATATCTTAATTAATTGATTGGCTGAAACGTTATGCAATACTATAAATTAATGTTCCTTTTTGTTTTCATAATAATGAAAATTGTGTTTCAGGGCAAACCCAAACCAACTTGCACGGTCCCTGGATTGGATCCAGCTGATGAAACGTTAGTTGCTACAACTCATTTGTAGAACTTCATTTTTCAAATCAGTACCTTTTCAGAAACGGAAACTTCGCTAATATTCGCGAAGAAGGATCGCTTCATAAATTTCTTGTAAAACTTCATAACGACTTTGGTCCTATTGCTGGATTCTGGTGGGGTCAAAAATATGTCGTTTCCACAGCTGACCCGGACCATTTGCAAGCACAAATAAGCCTTTTCAACAAACCAAGTAAAGTATAGAAACGAATTGTTACCGCAACAATGCTTAAACGCACTATTTTTTTGATTTAGAAGAGCTGTATGAAGATCTATTAGCCCCTTTTCTCGGAGAACATTCTATTTTCTTCTTGAACGATAGTGAAGCTAGATATTTACGTTTAAATTTGGAACGCCCTTTCAGTCACGAAGCATGCAGCGCTTATTTACCGAGAATAATCGAAGTGACACCACGAATTGTTTCAAGCCACTAAAGTTTTAGCATGCTTTTGTTTGTTGAAGATCGTCGAAAGAGTAGCCAATAAATGGAAAGCGTTCGACAAAGAGAAACATATATCTTTGAGACAATACATGTTGGCAATGTCGTTGCAAATTGTCATGACGAATCTTTTTGGAGACTATTTTGCAGATGACGAACTATTATACAAATTCGCAAGAAATTTCGACATTGTAAATGTTGAAAAATGTAATCTAAGCTCTGCTTCGTTGTGAAAAACGCTCTTTTTTCTTCAGTGTTGGTCAGAAATGGAATCACGATTAGTCGAACCTCAATCAGCTTTAGACGATTTAAGAATGAAAAGTTTTAATAGAGGTACTCTTTTTTTTATTTTTAAATGTTTACACGAATTCAAAATAATCTTTCGTTATTAAGCTAAGAAAGAACTCGACGAGCAAATTTCTGATTTAATAAAGAAACGAAAATCATCTGAAAACGATTTATTCATCGACGATTTAATAAACGTAGCTTCTTCGGACGATCAAAGAACATCTCTGGTTTTAACTTACGTATTTTCCTCGTTTCACTCGAGTGGAAACCGTAAATTTGTTTTTGCTCAATGATTTTTTAGCTTCTATTTGTTTTAGAATTTACTTATTTTAGTGATGTTTTGGCTGTTGTATAATTTGGCTAAACATCCGAAATGTGAAGAAAAAATTTTCAAGGAACTGTCGAAAGTTCTTGGTTCAAATAGTATATCGATGTCGTCAATAAATGAACTCGTGTAGGCCGCAAGCTTGCAGTGAAATGTTCATGAAATGAGTGATTTTAGAAACATTGTGTTAATGTACAGATACCTTCGTCAAGTTATTGAAGAAACTTTACGATTGAATTGTTTGATTCCATGGACGGCAAGATGTGCTGCCGTTGATCTAAAAATTGGCGCATTTATGATTCCAAAACAAGTATAAAATTAATCGTTTCAAATATTTGCCCATTTAGAAGGCTTTCGAGCGCTTTATTTATTACAGACCCCGATTATTCAAGCCATAGGTGTCGTTTGTCAAAGCGACTCGATTTGGAGTGAACCAATGAAGTAAAAAGTAATAAATTCTCTTGGATCGAGTTGAAATTTGATTTCATAGCCGATTTTAGATTTGATCCTGACAGATTTCAAATCGACAAATTGACGAATATAAACAACCTCAGTTTTCCTTACTTCGGATTTGCTGGGAAACGGAAATGTCCGGGACACAGGTATTATCCTTTGGCTGCTCGTTTCACAAATTAGTTCATCGCATTTTTGATTTTCTTTTAATACGTTCAGATTCGTTTATTTCGAAGCTGCTGCCGTTTTGGCTGTTTTTATTAAAAAGTTTAAAATTTCTTTGGTGGATCCCAGTCAAGTTGCTGTTCCTGTATACGGTTTAGTTACTCGACCCGAAGATGAAATATACATCACTGCTTCACTTCGGTAAACTACTCTTTTTTTATATATTGTTATTCTATGGTTATGGCTTGTTATTAAAATTTCTGGAAATTAGTTTAAAATTAACAAATTGGATAACCGTTTGTCTTTATCGGATTTATTACAATTTTAATAGTCAATTGTGCAACAGTAGGTTTCACAAAATTTTTACTTTATTTAACGAATCAAAACTTTAGCTCATAACTTGTCAACACCAACGCTAAATTGAGACAAAATATCAATCAGAAACCAATTTGAGAACGAATAATGTGCAGTTTGTTAGCTTTGCAGCCAACTTGCATGCGATGTTTAGCTTGCATTTTTCGCATAAAATGCAAGTCGCGGGCTTTTCTTTGTGCTTCAACGCCTGAAAAGATTGATAAAATAAAATAAAAACTACAACGCAAGCTTTAAATGCAAAACAAATTTTCAATCGTCTACCAGTGGTACCGGTCCATCCGAGTGCTCTGTAATGATTCAACAAACGGTGAACAGCTTGTCTTTTGGTGGAAAGTGACACCTGAGGATCAGTCTTTAATCGCTGTTTGTAATAACGCATCAACGATCTGTGTCCGATTGTGGCACCTAAATGATGAAACAATGAAGCAAAGTCAACAAAACATGTTTTTTACATTTCAAAAAGTTACCAGATGGAAGAACAAGTTGCCAATCCCGTTCTTCGACGACAGGCAGATCAACGTCTTCATTCATTTCTTCATCGTTGGCACGATCAGCATCAGGATAACTCGAACTGGAAAATAAACACAAACAGTTCAAATCGAGGATCCTTTAGAAACAAAAATAACAATACCTGTAATCGTAATGTTCCGAGTATTCCAACATCGCTTCGCCATCGTGCAACATTTTGCAATGACCTTTATCTCGCATGTGTTTCTGAACGGCGTCGAGCGTGTGAAAACTTTTTCCGCGTTCATTGCATGATAGGCAAACATATCCCACTCCAACTTTTTCGCCTGTAACCAGAAAGTTTCAAGATTCAAAGTCAAAGATCCAAAAACGATAACTATAGATGATGAATTGAATACCCAAATATTTCATTAGACCTTCAACGTCCGTGCAAAATTCGGCATCGGGAATGAAAAATCCGTGACCAACGGACATATGTTTCAAGTTTTCGTCCATATTAGCACTGGCTGTGGAGCAAAATAAGCATTCTTCGATCGGTAAACCTTCGCCTTCCCATCCCTCATCGTCCGTGTCTTCTTCAGTTTCAACGGTTCCTGTCACTGCAAAACCTACCTCATTTAAAATTCACGTACTTTTTAATAAAAATTTCTTACTATCAATGTCGTTCACTTCGAGTTCCTTTACCACTTCAGTTAAAGCAGAAATTGGTTTCGTTTTTTGTTCTTCATAGGTCTGAAATAGCATCGAAACGTGTTTAACACTGATCGAAACAAAATATGCGTCACATTTTACAGTCGGCTGCTGCTTCTTTACGATCTCCAAATGTTTCTTTGAATTGCAATGATTTTCTAATGCAGCCACGCTCTGAAATGTTTTATTGCAAGCGATACACCGATGATTTTCTACTTCAGGAACAGCAATAGTAGACTAAAAATAGAAATAAACAATGAAAACGTCCAAATTAAGCCTGAACACAGTTTACTTTCATTTCGAGCACTTTTTGTTGAAAAACTTCAGCTGAAACTGCCGGTAACTCGGCGACCTTTCGTTTCAAATTGTATCGATGCCAGTCGGATTTATAATGATCCCTTTGCATTTCCGCACGAATGAATGCAACTCTGCAAGTAATGCAAGTGTGCGAGTAATCTGCCCGGGTCGTTTGCCATTTGTTTTCCGACGAAATTTGATCCATATTTCAATTTGAACTAGTTCAATTCTGAAACAAAAGAAAATTATTCGATGAAACTCATACTTACTCAGTTTAACATGGATTACACCAAAATTTCGTTAAAATATAACAAAAAGGGATCATTTTGTTTCTATTTTTGAACAAAAAATAACGAGGACAGCAAAACGTTTATTTGCTAAAGACATTAAGAATTGACAAACAAATAGAATATCTCGTCAACGAGAATTTAACCGGGATTACCCTGTAACAAAAGTTTTTCCGGCGAAGATTGTATTGCATTCTGTTCCATTTCCTTTTTTAATTTCGAACTTTCGATCGATTCTTTTTTCATACTGTTCGGATATAGAAACGGATCGATAAATTCACCTTTTTTCAATTTTTTAACCATTTCCCATTTCAATATTCTTTCCGTTTCTTGAGTCCATTCGCCTGACGGCGATCCGACTAATGAATGTTTTAATTTTCCGTCGGATAATTCATTTATCGTTTCGGCGACTTCATACGGTACGACGGGAACATCTTTTCGAACCTTATTTCTCAATAAGGGGAGATTTTCCTCATCCACGACTGGTCTTTCCGAAACGCATCCTTTCAGATAATAAAAATCGCCCAGTTCATCTTTGAGAAAAATGTTTCCTTTAGCGTCTTGTCTAACGTTTTCGTGGGACAATAAACGATCAGTTTTTTCTAACGATTCGATAACTTTTTCGTAATCTAATCCGACGATAACTAAATCTGGTAAATTCTCTTCCAACATTAATGCAACTTTAGCAATATCTTCGACGTGATCCAAACCTTCTAAACGAAGATACTTTAGTTGCCTAAACAGGAGAAAAAAGCTGTTTCGAGGAACATTTTATTAAATGCAAAAAAGCCTTGCAAATACTTCAAACAAGCTAGCGAACTGAGTCCTTTCGCTGATAATCGTGTACAATTTGTTAAATCCAAAAATTCTAAACTATTTTCGAACAGATGCATTCTACCCAAACACCAGTCGGTCATGTAACTACAATTGGCTACGCTCAGAAATCGAAGCTTCTTCAAATTTGCTAAAAATGAACAAAATCATGTTAATTTCTAAAACAAAGCGGGATAAATTGTATTAAAAATGACGACATTAAACAAAAAGAAACGCAGAAACGATTATAAATTTCTCACCAAGATTGCCAAAGCCTTCGAACATCAGTTCCGTTTTCGACGCATCAATCGCTTCGACGTAACAACCTTTAGCAAAAATTTGTTATTAACCACAGCAACAAAACATGCAATGTAGTTGAGAAAAGTTTTTTGTGTACCAGGAACGCTTTGCGAAGGTAAAATGTAATCAGATTTTTCGTCCATTTTATGCCACAAGTTGTCGTTGAGAAATTTTACGGCGCCTCCTCGGCTGACGATGAAATGAGCAGCCGCCAAATCGTTTCCCAATATTAGCTGGCGTTCGGGTATCATTCTGTTAAAAAAATACGCTCGTTCATTTGCTTTTTGAGAAATGTAGCTAGCGTCAAAACGGATTCACCTCTGATCGTATTGTAAAGCAAGAAGGACCTGGTACCGATGAAAGCGTCTCATGTTACTTGGACTTTTGTCCAAGTATCGCAACATATGCAAACGTGCATATCCGTCATAACCCCAACCTCCTTGATCCTCTCTCGTTTGCTCATCGTAAGGTTTTTGAGGAATCGCTATCAAACAAGGTATAGATTTCGCAACGGGTTTTTGGGTGTATAAATAAGTTTCAAAACAAAAAATAGAATTGCGAACACTGAACTCCTCTCTATCATGCAGCCTATTTCCGATGTTTACTGCTTAGTATAGAGAAATAACAATTAATTAATGAAACGAAAAGGGCACGATTAAGAAACAAAATTAACGCGATCTTTTTACTTACCATCTTCTTCTTTTTCGGGCGAAATATACATTGGACGAAAATGTTTAGATTCCATCGGTATCCATTTTCTCATCAATTCTTGGTTTTTCTGTTCTTTATCCTCTTTAGCCACGCGATCTTGCCATCGGTCAAATTTTGTCCAAAAATCTATGAATTTATATCCGCGACGAGCGTCGCATCGATAATCATAACATCTGCGACTAACGAATGAGGGGCGATGTCGTAACGTTTGCATTTTGAGGAAATTTCTCAACGCAACCGAAATGTGACAGAAAGTGTTCAATGGAAGCAATAAATTAGTTTATATTGTTATAAGACGTTTAACACTTGCGTAAACAATTACAGCACGGTACACTGGCACACTGGCCAAAAACTATACACCGGCTGAAAACATTTACTCGCTTTGCTTTGGTAGCGAATAGTTGACATTGGTGATTGACATTGGTTTCTCGTTTTGATTTCTTGGTCTGTAATTTTGAATTTCGAAACGCAAAACAACATATTGATTCAGCATTAAAAATAAAATTAACGTAATACATTTTCGGTTCACTGATATTATTTTCTCATTTTACCGATGAGCCGGGTTAAAATGGCTGTCGATTAAAAAAAGAAGCAAAAGTTACTGATTGCTGATTTGGCTCTCAAATTTCTTTTCCGAAGCACAAATTATGAGGCCATCGAATGTCATGTGTCAAAACTACGTGTTTTCAACTTTGACAAGATAAAGAAATTATCACAGATAAGAAACAAGATTGTCGTCATTGTAATTTTTGAAATGCGCTTTCATTCTACAAATTTGCTTATAAATTGATTGCTACAACAACGAAGTAGAAATATAGTCTCTAAAATCAACAGGAATTCTCTCGACAAAAATGAAACATTTTCTCGTTTTATTATCGGTTTTATGCGCTTATTCTTGTTGCACAGTAATTACGTTATTTTGGGAACGTTTTTTCGTCGTAAAATATAAAAAAGTTCTTCTGATTATCGAAGGTATTAAGTGCTGAACTTAGAAAGGTATCGTTTCCACATTTCGGAGTTAAATGTCCGAGTGGAGGTAAAGAATGCCCAACAGGTAATACGTGCTGCCCGGCAGTAAATGGCGGATGGAATTGTTGTGAGTAAAATCATTTTCGAAATGAGAAACACTAAATAGGAATATTTTCATTCTGCGATTTTATACTTCACAATTAGGTCCTTCAACGGACGCTGTTTGTTGCTCGGATAAGATACATTGCTGTCCGAAAGGTTATAAATGCACGTCAAGCGGTGGAAATTGTGTTTCAGAAGTATGTTCTAATGACAATAACATACAACGTTAGGGGGTCCAAATTAGTTCACCTTTTAGTCCGATGGTAGCGTTATTCCGTGGTTGGATAAACAGGATTCATTGAATGTTGCCACGAATTTTGACTTGAATATCTGCCCTGATGGAAAGAGTCAATGCGATGACAAACAAACATGCTGTCCTTCAATGGACGGCGGCTATAGTTGCTGTAAGTGTTCACTTTCGAGTGAAAATTTGATGTTTATTGCATTAATTTTTTAAATTAATCATTAATTTTTTAGGTGCAATGGAAAATGCTGTATGTTGTCAAGATGAACTGCATTGTTGCCCAAGTGGCTATACGTGCTATCCTGATAAAGGAAACTGCCAGAAGGTATTGTGGTTTCCAATTAATTTTACATTGTTAAAAATTATTTCGATTCAGTCACGATTATTTTCCGTACCGATGACAAA
Source organism: Prionchulus punctatus (assembly GCA_034698125.1). Lineage (NCBI taxonomy): Eukaryota > Metazoa > Nematoda > Enoplea > Mononchida > Mononchidae > Prionchulus > Prionchulus punctatus. Next base: position 35,997 of record JAQGBA010000070.1, on the reverse strand, counting down.
CCTTTACTTGCGAAACCCCAATTAAACCGAGAAGAACGAAATCAAGAACTACATAAACATAAGGCAAAAATATCTATTGATCATGTTCTCATTTTTGGTACATTTCTCTATTAATAAAACCCTATTAAAAACGTTTTTCACACAAAAAAAACATTACGATTCAATTTCGACACGCATCAAACGTTTAATTTTTTTAAAAACGTGCGACGTACATTGTACGAGGATAAATTTCGGTTAGTCGCGACCATTGAACGAGTATAGAGTCGGCCATACGAAGATGATACAAAATTTTTCCCGTTAATGATAAACTTTCGACGCGACATATGCTTTCGACGAATACAATTCGGCAAGTTCTGAATAGAAACAAGTCGAAAAAATATGCCATAGCGCAAATTGGCACGCACGTGCCCGGTCCATTGCACAAAACCAAATCCGGTCGAACATTATAAACGACTGGAATCGAATGAAAAATCGACAATAACGTCGTCCAAACGGAACTTAAATACGACTGGCGAACTTCTCTACTGCGAGGAATGACGAAAATTTCAAACTTTCCGGATTTTTTTCCAGTTTCAATTTCGTTTAAACGAGCTAAACTCGTCGAATCCGTATCAGCAACGATGTAAAATCGTCTCGAATAATGACCACCGAGCGTAGATACCAGTCGTAAAATTTCGGCAGTATGACCGCCGGAGCCCAAAACGACGACCAAACGGAAATCGTCATTGCGATTTAATTTTTTATCACGTTTTTTTCGATGTCGAAGAGCATGGAAAGCGAACAAAAATACGACTAAACATGCAAAAATCAAAAATACGCAGATTGTAAATTCAATAATGCCCATAGTTGAATTAAATTTCATCAATTTGATTACGATTTCGGTTGAGTAACGGCGCAAAAAAGTAGATCCAAATTTTATTGAGGACGAAACATTTAAAGTTTCTTCAAACAACGGCGCAACTAAAGTTCAAACGACTAAATAAACCAAGCAACAATTGTTTTTAAAATAACGAATTCTTTTTGACGCGTTTCGTTAAGCCCATAACAAACTAAAGTTAAAAAAAGACAATAGATAGGCAATTTTACCATGTACTTAAGAACAAATACTACTTAAACGTACCTAAAGAGTGTCAATTGAGGCATGCCAGGTTCCGAACCGTTACGAAAACCTTTACAAAAACAACAAAAAATCTATGAAAGTTCTTATTAAATTAAGATAAAAACAAAAAAGCTTACCGAGATAAATAACGAACGGCATCCAACCCCATTGCATGCAAAGTCTTGAAAAGTGAGCAGCGTACGAGACGAAACGTTTCTGCGACGGCGATAAACTCATATTTAAGTCAAACGAAAAAGTTTTCTAAAAAAAAAACATTTTTTCATCGCGATAGCACAAATAGCTTTCACAACGACGGGAAATTGAAATTTAAATCAATTGAAAGTGTTATCTATTTAAATACCTTATGATTAATTTGAAAATGAATGACGAAATAATTTTTGACACGTTAAAATCAAATTTTATAGCAAAATGCAACAGAAAATTGTGGAAAACGGTAATTTTGGCAATCTCTTAAGATCCGAAGAATTTATATTCAATTTTGATTTGAATATTAATTTCGGTTCAAAAATCATCAACAGCCATTTCGAAATCAAAACCTTCGAATGGGAAAATTTTAATTTTTCATACAAAGTCAATTTTGACCTTCTTCATTAAGTATTTTTTAATTTATTTGAACTGACACCGAAACATGTAAAATCCAACAAAATTTCGCACAAATTGATTTATTAATAGGGATATTGCATTCTTTTCATTTTCATTCATTGTTTACTGCGTGTAACACGAAACTAGTCATTTGTCCTTCTTCGGCTTTAATAATTTCTCGTTTAAGCTTTTCATAAAATTCTTTTCTCTTCGGGCGCCATTCAGAATTCGGTGAGCATAACGATTTGAAGGACTGAAAATTAAAATCGATTTTTTGCTCATTATGAAGCGATTATCGTCAGAATATTAGCACAAAACACAACATCTTATGTGATCAGGCGAAATCACATCAAAATTGTTGAAGATTCACAATTAACAGAAGTTCGGTTAAGATAAATTTACTTCTTGTTTTCGACGATTTTGAATCAATTGTTTTATCACAAAAAATGGTATAAGAGTTATGGGCACGGCTGAACCGATCCACCCAATTAATTCAATATTGAACTCGAATTGTATGCGACTTATTTCAATTACGAGTACAAAAAACAACATCTAAAAACGAGAAAGGTTAACAAAACAGATAAAAATCGCTTGATGCAATATTACAATTGCGATTATTGGAGCCGTGACAGCCCATGTAATGATCCAATAATAATTCGGTTTATGGCCTAAGATTACATTTACGTCGTCTATAAATTTATTTAATCCTAAAAAACGTTGGAATTATAACCTGTTCATAAAACAACTGGAAAGCGACAAACAAAAAACTTTACCATAAATTAAACAAACGCATGCGATTTCTAGAAGCGCCAGTAAAGCAATCGACCATCTTGAACAGCTTTCCAAACTTTGTAACAATGAGAAACCAACCTGAAAACTGTTTTTGTCAAAACTTCGATTTTAATACAGTATGTGCTTCGTAAGTCTTACATTAGTGCAAAGTGCCAACCCGATAAAGAACAATAAGACGCACAACGATGTAAGTAAAACGATGTGATGGACACCTTGACGAAATTGAAACCAAGCATCTGAAATCATACTAAGGACAGTTTGTACTAACCAAATCTGAAACAGAGACGGAAAATGTTGTAACAGTAAATATTAAATCCACTGTATTGTAGCACCTGAGACGATATCATAAGTGACAGAAGCGAAAGGAAAAATAACACGGATAAAGCAGGAGTACCACTAGGATTTTGCGCCAAAAATAATGGATAGTGCACATAAATCTGTTCATAACCTGCAACAAATAAAAAAAATAAAACTACAAGCACTTCGTTATGCAAAGGCAGGCAAAACATATCAAAAGTAATAACGTGATTCTGCAATATCATCGACAGTCAAATTCAATGTTTTGGCCAGGAAACCTGCCGCCGAAAATAGCATCAGGCACGCGAAAAGGTTTGCAAAGATGTCGACCAAAACAATCGTTACGCAATGGCTAAAACGTCGAAACTAAAAATGACAACGATTCCAAGAAATGATTAACCATTTATAGTTCTTACCGTTGACAGTCTGAGTGTTTTGAACTGTAACTAGCGACATCGATTAACGAACCGTTAGCAATATTCAACGAGAAAAAAACGTGTGCTAAAGCATCTTGCCAAACCTAAATAACAACTGTGTTTAACTTCAATAGACAAATCAGAAAATCGCTACACCTGCAAATTATAAAGATGTTCAAATTTAGGTGTGAGGTAAAATTTAATTCCTTCTATTGAACCGCCGAGCGTTAACGAAATGAAAAACAAAACGACGAAAATAATACATGAAAGTGGTACGAAACAGTAAGATGCTTTGCCAGCCATGTTAACACCGCGTAATAAACCTAAAAATACGAAAATCCAGGCAGTCAGTAAAGAAACGGCCAATGACCATGAAATTGCCCTCGCGTCTTTTGAATTTGAAATGTAGAAACTAAAAATGGTTTGATTCAATGAAACAAAATACAAAACCAGCTAATAATTTCAAACTTTGTGATTACTCGAAGAATTCTAGAACTGGGGATTCAAACTCTTGAAAACTATAATTGATTTGATCAGTCGCAATAAAACATGTACCATTTATAAATAAAGCGTTTGTACTGTGCGTTTTATCTTGGCAGTATGTATCATCGAATTTCGATCTGCAATCTGACAACAAAACGACGACATATTAAATGAAATATAAAATTAATTGGCAACACACACAAAATGTAAGAACAAAAAGAAATTTACTTTCCGTATTGAAAGCATTTTGGCACGATGACCAGATTAAAGTTGAACGAAATGATGAAACGAAGTATGTGACACTATATGCAACTGAAACACTATTACGAATCGCGATGAATATACATGAAATTACAAATGCAAAACCAATGCCTGAAAAGAAAGTTGCGAGTCATTTTCAGATGCGTTATTCAAGTCAACGGATATGAATTTTGATTACCAAATAAGAGCAAATGTACAATGACGAAGTATACCTTGAAACATTGGAACTATTCTGCCAAATGTTAATGCAACACCGACGTTCGAAAATTTGCCCAAAAACATTTCGAATCCCACCATTGGTAAACCGAACAGAACGACAAAGAAAATATACGGAATAAAAAACGCACCTGAAAGAAAAAATGGCAGTTTTAGTCGAAACGAAAAGCAACGTCGATTTTTATGCATACTTCCACCGTTATTGTACACCAAGTAAGGTATTTTCCAAAAATTGCCAAATCCAGTAGCGCAACTAATGCAAGCGAAAAGGAACGCACATTGGCTTCCGAAAGATTCACGATGGTGTTTCAAACTTGCTAACGTAACGGTGCTACCGGTACCAAAATGTGTCGAAAACGATTTCGATGCCGATGTTTTCGGTATTGTACTGAATTCTGAACTTTCTGTCTCTCTGTATGTCAATTTTGGAAATTTGTAATGCGAACCTTTCGATTTCTGGATTTGGAACGATTTTGCTTGCTTTGGAACTTTCGAAGGTTCACCTTTTGATGATTTCGATGTGGTCGAAGAAGGAGTGAATTTTTCTCTACTCTTTGCAACTATAGCGGATTGAGTAGAATTGCTCATAACAAAAAGTAAATCGTTTATAAAAACAAAGAAAGTAATTATAACCGACCGCTCAGCGCCGGAACATAGCTTGACAATGAAATTTTCAAACACTTTACAATATGTGCCAGTAATTTTTTTAACCAGTGCTGGGCGTTAAATTTTATGACGCATATAACGCAAAAAAAGAACCAATATATCAACGAAAAAAAAGGAAATAGTTAAAAAAAGCTTCTAAAACATCCTTAAACGTCTAAGCGCAACGCAACTTGTGTTAACCTGTACGCTAACCTTTTTCGTGTTTATGATTCAAAAATTGGCGGGCCATCTTCCAAAAAACAAGAACCAGAAATATCGAATAAAATCTTCAAACTTAATGAAAATATGGAAGCGCTAATTAAAAAGTTTACGTTAGTAATGATTCGAAACGGCAACAAATTTTTGCTCGGTCTCAAAAAACGCGGATTTGGAGTCGGAAAATGGAACGGTTTCGGAGGAAAAGTGAACCAAAACGAATCGGTAGAAGATGCAGCTCATAGGTTTTTTAAGATGAAAACGGATTTTACAATTACGAAACTCTGTTTTTTATTATGTTTGTTTTTCTTTACGGTTTCAGAGAATTGCACGAAGAGTGCGGTTTGACGTGCAATGATCTGTCGAAATTAGCCATTATCAGGTTCGAATTCGAAAACGAGCCCGTACAAATGGAAGTTCACGTTTATATTGGTAGCGATATTAATGGCTCACTTACTGAATCTGAAGGTAAGTTTTTTTGGCCAAGTGTTTGCTCATATTTTCGTTGTAATGCTCACAAATATGTTTTACATCTACAGAAATGCTTCCGCAATGGTTTCACATCGACGACGTACCGTACAAAGAAATGTGGCTCGATGACGCTTATTGGTGGCCGTATTTGATAGAGAAAAAGAAATTTCACGCTTATTTTCTTTATCGAGGACACGAAACGATTTTAAGTTACACAATTGACGAAAATTGTAGAATTTATGAGTTCGAAAAATGAAACGTTTCTCGGTCGTTATATGTACAAATCGAAATCGATACGCTTCGACGAATAAAATTTCGCATCGGTTTGTCCACATCGTCTCACGAAAACGCCGTCCTTGAAATAACCCTCTTCGACCCATTTTTGCATTTGCTCGGAAGTGCAAGGCCCGTGAATGTCGCTGTTATCTTCATTCAACCATTTAAACTCCCAACTAACTGAATCAGAGGTAGCTTCTGAAAACACAAGACCGGTTTAAATTTGTGAAATAAAAAAACGGAACACTCCAAAACGATCTTACGTGATGTTGTTTCTTTAGTCGCTAGAACGACTTCAGACGGTTTTGAAATCGGTCCAGTTTTCTCTAAACACGGACCATCGATATTTTCCGCGAACATATCGAGCTCATCGTCGTTGGTCGTTATCTCAGCCTTTTTCGATAAGTCTTCGCGAAATTTCTCCAAATTGGTGCGTTTTTCGATTTCGTATTTCAATTTTTCGAACGTAAAACCGTAAATTTCGAATTCGCCTTGCGAAACGAGTTTGTCGACGAATTCAGTTAATTTTATAACGTCTTCGGCATTTTTATCTACGACCGAAGGTTCTTGGGCGGATACATCGGCGTCGATAACGTTTTCTTCTTTGCTTTTCTTTTTATCCTTCCAACGTTGTTGACGAGCACTGTTCATGTTACGGTTGCCGCCCAAACGTCTCAGGGTTCTTGTTATTGTTTCTCCAGGTTGCATGAATTGTAAAATTCCTCGATAAACTTCGGCCTGGTCTACTGCAGCCGACGAATCTTCCATTTCATCGTTTTCATTTTGGTGCCATAACGTACCCGCTTCTTTTTTAACCTTTAAAAAATGTTACCGATGATATCGTTTTAAACCAACAACGATTCAATAATCAACATACCTTAGCCCAATTAATGTTATCCAACCACGCATCTTTGATTTCTTTGTCTTTTTTGAAAACGAAATTCTCTTCGGCGTCGTAGTAACCTTCTTCCATTTCTTCTCGCATATTAAACGGAGTTATTTTCGTTTCATCATCGAACTCGATAGTAGCTTCCTCCTGCCCTTTAAAAAGAGAACTTGTGACATTAATTGGCAGCAAATGGCAATTTCATGATAAAACTTTTACTACCTTCGACATCGTCGACGTTTAATTGTTGAGCATTATCCTCTTCTTCCTCGTCGCTGTCCAATGTATGTTTGCTCTTGTATTTTTTCACCGATTTCGTATCATCCCCGACACTCGGACCCGGGGCGATGTCGTATCCGTCGGATTCGGCACTGATAGTCTGATCACCCGGACGACGTTTCGCGCTCCGTTTCAATAACGCGGAATCTTTAGGTCTTGATTCCGGTGCTTCGTCCTCGACGAAGCGAACAGCTTTTCGTTTCGACATTACTTTCTCCTAAACGAGACAAAAACGTAAAATTTTTCAGTTCAAAATTCGTAAAATAAGAACGGGATAGAAAGTCACTTTATGGACTAACAATTGATCAAAAACCAAATCCAAAAAAATAAAACTTTTATTACGAAAATTGTCCAAAAAAAACCACAATAAAAAAAATTACACTCAAAACAAAAAGACATTTTTCCTGACTTAGCAACCTTTCAGAGATCACAAAATATGAAACGAGATTAGAAACGAAAAATACATAAAAATGAAAAGTTGCTAAAAATGACCAGAATCGTCGAAAAAAAAGAAGCAAAAACTACACACACTTTCTTGAATTAAATTTCGAATCCTTTGAGACAATCTTTGGGGAAATCGGAAGCACAGGAACTTTTCTTAATAAAGTGATTGTTCTTTGAAGCCATGAAGTCGGCGATTTTCGGAACGACTCTTTTCGGCAACTCGCGGTCGCCGAGCGGATGTCCGCAATTCGTCCAATCGATCGATTTCAGAACTTGCACCGTTTCGCTTAAATTCATTTCGTGAATGACCAAAATTTGTTTCAATATTTGCGTCATATCTTCTTCGACGTCGGGCAAACGTAGCAATAAACTCATCGTCTCACCATCGACGTTGTCGCGTCCGGAATAAAGAAAAACTTTATCACGAAATAATTCCTTCATAATGTATTGCGATTCGAAAAGTTTCTCCGACGGCAACGCGTTCGGAAAACGTAATGAGCACTTTTGCGCGAAGCGCGGCCGTTTTATGATATTTTCGTAAAAAGCGACAGGCAACAAAGGCCACAATTTCTGCAAGTCGACCTTTACGAATCCGCCCGTATCCGTCATTTCGACAAGACATTTATCGTCGTCGCTGATGGCGCCGACGTAAACTCGATGAATCGTAAATTCGGACTCTTGTACGTAACGGCCGAACTTGTTTTTGATCGCCAAGACTCTCTCCACTTCGATTAAACACATCGTCCCAGGCGTTAAATTTAAACGAAACGGTTCCATGCGATTCGGATGTTTTTTCAGGGTCGTTAACGTTTCGTAGAGTTCCTTTTTGAATTCATCGAAAGCAGGTTTTTCATGTTCGAATTGTACGAAAAACTCCATCGGCGAAAAAACCGAAGTAATTTGACATTTGCCGACCAGGCGAGACAGCTGGGAATTTCGTAAAACTTCTTTCGGCACGGAACGATTCAGCAAATTCATTTGCTTCGCAACGACGGCGTTCACATCGCGTTTCAAAATCGGTTTCAACGGCGATTTTTGAGCGGCGACTGTAGACGGTACGGTGATCGGCGGCGGCGGCGGTTCGGATACATTACCCGACGACGTCGTACGATGTATCATTTCCGGTAGTCGTTTACTAGTTTTGAAGACTCTTGGTCCGGTGGAGGAACTTCTTTCTCGTTTCAATGTAAAATCGCCGCCTGTCAAACGACTTTCACGTTTGAAGCCGTTTTCGTCAGCCATCGAAACGATCCGTAAAACTATTCTAAAAATTCCAAGCAAAATTTAACAGAGAAATTCAATTTCGTTTTGTAAGAAAACCGGGGCCGGAAATCGGATCATATCGGTAATTTTGAAATGAAAAAAATGAAAAATTAATCCATAACCGTTTTATTCCAAGAAAGTGATAAAAATATTATAAATTTATAACCAATTCAGAAAATCCTTCGGCCCATAAAAAAACAACCAAAAATTCGACTGACCAAAAAGGTAAGTCGATAAAATAAAAACAACAAAAAATTAAAATATTATGCATAAAAATAAAATCAACAACAGGAAACTAAAAATCGTAAAGAATCAACAAAGGCAAGAGGAATTTCAGCAAGAAAGGCGAACAAATAAAGATCTTTCTCGAATGTAATAAAAATGATATCATATAAAAATATGAAACGCAAAAAGGCAACGATTGCGAAATTTCAAATAGAATCCATATTTTTCTCGAACCAATCGCAAGTAATGTCGACGGTTTTAGGATATTCGTATTTCGGTTTATAATCCAAGACGAGACGAGATTTAGTCGTCCAAAAAGTGAAATAATATCCAGCAACCGCCAAGACAACAGCAGAATTTGGTAAATTATGAGGAAATTTCAATCCAGCGACGTTGTATAGAACGCCGAAAAACTTTTCCATCATCCAAGTGCAGGCATAGCCGAGCATCCAATAGATCGACCAATTGGTGGCTTTATAACCGAATCGCTCCAGAATCGGTTCCACGAAAACGTAGAAACACATCGGCGTCACATCTTCGCCGATGAAGAACATTTCGCCGCCGATGTCGGCCGATTTTTGAATCAACGATTCCGCGGCGCGAACATGAGCGAACGCCGCATTGCCGGCATAGACGTACGGAAAAATCGGTTTATGATCGCCAATCGTTTGAATATAGCCATATTGTTTGCAAATTCGTAAAACGTAAGGAAGAAACTGGTTATCGCCTTCGCCGTAAATAATAAACGGGCAAAGAGCAATCGTTTTTAAAGTTTTCCCTAAAAGCAGTAAGAAGTGACACATATAAAAAAACGAATATGAAACAAAATGTTAAATTTATTTTTACCATTTTCCATATGTTTTCCGTTTGCGTCTCGTACGATACGTTCCGCGCAATATTTCGCCTTGCCGTAAGTTCCTAGAAAATGTTTTTTTGGCGGTTTTCGCTCTCTGTTCACTTCCGTCGCCCCTTGCGCATCCGTTTCCATCCAAGCGTAGGCGTCGCTCGTGTAAATCAGATGTTCGACGTTGCACTTCAAAACAGTAGCGAGAACAGTCTCAGTTCCTGAAAGCTAAACAAAGTTTATGATTCATCAAAAGACACCTTTAGAAACAATAAATACCGATATAGTTGTCTCGCCAAAGGCCTTTATTATTCGGATACATATCATAGGCGAACGGACGAGCGGCCATATGGAAAACGATAGTTGCGCATTTGAAAATGGGAAGGATTTCGTTTTCCACCGAACAATCGCCAATGAACTCAACGATTGGAATTCGTTCCTCGTAATCTTTAAACGAAATAAAACATATAATGAAACGAACAATGACAGTTGAAATTTTCACACACAATTAAAGAAGTTAAATTTACGTTACCTAAAAACTTTTTAAATATTTTCTTATCGACGACGCGAATTTCTTTCGTTTTTTCCGCCCAATATATTTGAAGTTCGCGAATTAAATGTTGAGCCAAACAGCCGCTTCCGCCCGTGATAACAACGATTTCTTTTTTGAGAGCCATTCAAAATTTTATCGGCTTCTGGAAAACTTAGAGAAACTTGCGTTTTTAAATGCGAAATTTACAGATTTAGGCGTGCACGGGAACCGGATTTGCGTCCCATTCGTTTTCGTCTATAAAAAAAGCACTCGAAAAACAGTTTACCGTAACATAAAATAGGGCCATCGTAAACAGATTCGATTCACAATTTTATCCAAAATGAAGTGCCATTTAGTATTCGAAATGACTACGAATTTTACACAACAAAAATCATGACATATTTTCCAAATAGCTACTTTTATATGTAATTTACCGCGAATCCTAGCTTATTCTATAAAATGTATGTTAAATTGGTGATTTTTATCGATTTTTTTGGCGAGAGATAATAAATATAAAAAACTATAGACATTTGTTTTTTTTGCAATATTTTATTTGAATTCTTTATTTGAATTCTTGACTGAATATATTATGACCAAGCTCTTGATAATTTTTCAAAACACGACCGATTTAAAGCAAATTTTTAGTGAAAGTGATCAAAATTAGTTTCGTTCGCTTTACAATACGCCAATGGTAACTTACGAATCGTTTTTTTGTACGAATAGACCGCTTTGTGGCTGTTTTGTGAAACTGCGTTTTTTGTTTGCATTAAATACCACGTTTCGAAAGTATTACGAAACGTCCCATTTTGGATAAAGTCGGATTTCCAAATTAGATCGGTTTTGCGTATTTTTGCGTATAAAAAAACGAAATCATGGGCAATTTATTCGCTAGTTTATTTCGAGGATTGTTCGGTAAAAAAGAAATGCGAATTCTTATGGTCGGATTGGACGCTGCCGGCAAAACGACGATTCTTTACAAATTAAAATTAGGGGAAATCGTTACAACTATTCCTACGATAGGTAAGCTTAACGTGAAACTAATTTTTTGTTGTTTTACGAGCAATTAACGCGTTTTTAATTATTTGTTTTATATTTTTAGGATTCAACGTGGAAACTGTGGAATATAAAAATATTAGTTTTACGGTTTGGGACGTTGGCGGTCAAGATAAAATTCGACCTCTTTGGCGACATTACTTTCAAAATACTCAAGGTTTTTTAATTTTACAAAATCTACGCTAGTTGTATCTTTGTAAACGTAAAATTTGTTATTTTAGGTTTAATATTTGTCATCGATAGTAACGATCGAGAGCGAATCGGCGAAGGGCGCGAAGAATTAATGCGAATGTTAGCCGAAGACGAATTGCGCGACGCGGTATTGCTAGTTTTCGCCAATAAACAGGTACTTTTTTGTTTCAGTGTTGTTTCTATATAGTTAAAGTCCGATAGCTTTAACGGGTCCTTCCTGTTTTGTATATTTACCCTATCACTCCCGTTGTCTTTGAATGAAACTAAGTTTGCGTCCAACTTCATACAATACTTTGTTTGATTCGCATTTTTTTCCCGTTTCAAGGATTTACCGAATGCTATGAACGCCGCCGAAGTCACCGATAAATTGGGTTTGCATACGCTCCGTAATCGCAATTGGTATATTCAAGCAACTTGCGCAACTTCCGGCGACGGTTTATACGAAGGTTTAGATTGGTTGGCAACTCAGTTAAAGAATCGTAACTGATTTCGTTTTTCGATACCTAAAGTGATTTCGTTTTTCGATACCTAAAATAAAAGAAGAACGATGACGTTAAATCTTATTTATAGCTTTTCTTTCTTCGTCGTCGTCGTGCTATATTGTTATTGTCTTCATTAAACTGAATTTACTATTTTAAATCCAAAATTTTCCCCAAAAACGTTCCATTTTGTATAAATTCGAGTTAAATTTTGCAAACATTCTGTGCAAATTCTTGTTCATTTTCAAATTAAGGACAAAATTGCAGCGTTTTTCATGATTTCAAAAAAGGACATTTAATTCCGGATTTGTTCTAAGGTTGTTTGGAAATGAATTATATCGTTGTGTTTCGTTTTTGCTTTATTTTTAAATGACTCCGTTGTTTGTAACCATAAATACGTCGCATTTTTCTTTTCGTTGAAAACTATTCTGTTACTGTTGCGCAACACAAAGATCGATTTTCTTAAACTTGAGTAAATTTTTTTGATACACATTAGCGATAATTCTTTTTTGACAGTTTCCCATCTGTTGAAACGCAATTTGTACTTTAAACTTCGTTTGTTTGGTCGAAAACGTGTTTCAAATGACTTTTTTACAGGTTCGAGGTAACGAAACAATTTTCTCGATGAATATCAATGATTTACCGTCGGAAATTTTGCGTAGAATCTTTCTGTCTACGAAACCCGAAGATTGGATCTACGCGATACCTTACGTGTGCGAAAAATGGAAACAGGCGATGAATTTGGTTTGGCAACAAGTTATTCATTTAGAATACGAAGGAACGATTACATACAAACTTACGTTAGCGGATGGACGCGTTTTACCGATGACCAGTAGAAGTTTCCCGTCTAATAACGCGATCGACGATGCGACGAATAATTCAAATGTCGCCGACCGCGAACAAAGAGTCGACGATTCCGATTTAGCGTTTTTAATCGATACGTGCGCGAATTCGTTGAAATCGTTCAGTTTATACATTCCACAATCGCCGTCCTGGATTCGCGAAGAAACGATTTTGCTGATCGGCGCCGCTTGTAAGAATCTCGTTTCGCTATCGTTAAGCGGCGACGTATCGTCGTTGGCCGACAGTTTAACGGTGGCTTGTCAAGATTTACCTAACTTGGAAGAGATCATAATCAGCGACGAAAGTTATCAAAGCGAAACGGACGAATTTAACGTAACGACTTTAATCGGCGATATTCTCTCATCCTGTCGCAATTTACGCGTCGTCGAAGGCAATTTCTCGTTCGTCGACGCGCCGTCGATAAACGTGTTTCGTCGTTTGGAAGGATTGAATTTGGAGAAGTTAAGTTGGATCGCTTGGCAAGCCACGTCACCGTCGTACGTCGAAGATATGCTGTCGACGTTGACGAAATGTTCGTCGAATCTTCGCGATTTGCAACTATTGTGCGAAGTTACCGGCCCGTTGAACGGAACGATTTGCTATCACAATTTGAAACGTCTCGGTGAAGAAAAACGTATAGAAATTTTAAATTTGGGCTTTCAGCTATTGTTGCCCACGCTGCCCGATACCGACGACGAAATCGTTGAGCCAGGCGTTTACGATCGAGTCGACGAAGCGCCATGGACGGATGATTTTATTAATTCATTGCCGTATTTCGTGCATCTTAGTCAATTAACGTTGCAAAGTTTCGATTTTTCGAAACCTTCCGTTTTACAAACGTTGCAAATAGTGGCGCCGCAATTGACGTTGCTACGCTTGGAAGACAATTATAACGTTACGGAACGATTTTTTTACAGTTTGCGAGTAAAATTGCCTAAATTGCGGACGCTAAAATTAATGAGAGGTCAAATGTCGCACGTTTGTTTAACGGAATTCGTCGCTCTCTGTCCTCAATTGACGTCGTTTCTCGTTTCGAACATCAAAGATTTATCGTTCAAAGATTTAGTATTGTCGTTGCACGAATATTTACATAACTGTAACGAAACTAAATCGAAAGCGAATGAATCGGGCGCGGAAATCGTTTCGCCGCCGTCTTTATTCGTCCGATTAGATACGGCGCCCAGTTTTCGTTTGAACGAAGCTAAAGATTTGAAAAATATTCATCTTTGTGGTCTGAAAATGGTTGGTAATTATTATTCGAGAGTTGAAATTTCTAGAATTTGTAAAAACGACGGAAAAGTTTCGAATGCTATAAATTGAATCAAAATACATTAACTTCGCGCCACATGTTTGCTAAAAATTGTGTCACAGATTGTACTAACAAATATTGTAAATGTGCTTTCTTCTAAATTTATATATATATACTGTATATATATATATAAAGATGTCTGAAGAATTTTATGAATCGTTCAGTTTTGTTGTGTGTATTTAGGAAACATTAATATTTAATATTTAAAAGCAAAGCTGAGACATTGGAATAAAGGAAAAAATTGTTAATTAACAGTATTAAACGAATACGATAAGATAACATCGATCAAGAAAAAGCAATGTACAAGTAAATATAGGAATTGTATAATCGATGTTTCATGCGGTAAAATTGAAAAACACCAATTTTCAGTTATTAAACCAAAAATTAAGCTTCATTTTCTGCGTGAGGGACATTTTCGAGACTCATTCCATCCAAAATTGGTACGATCAAATGTTCGCGAGACATCAAATTGTATTTCATAACGTAGGCCGTAAAGCGACGGCAGAGATTAGTTTCGTTCTTCAAAAATGAAATATAGTTTACGTTTCACAATTTAGCGCGTGTTTTAATACATTCATGGATGCAAAGTTTTGTTTTCTTACTTCGAATTCATCGAATAACGGTCGATGGTGAAAATATGCATGCGAGAAAATGCGATAAACTCGTCGACAAACCGACCCAAGTTTTGCAATGGATGATTCTTTAATGCTCACTCTAGAAGAATAAGAAGAATGCGATTTTGCAATCAATTATCAAAATCAAGAACATATTACCTGCTTGGAAAATACTTGTTACTGTTCAAAAGACATGCGGCTCCATCCAAAGTATGTCTCGTGTAATCTATCGCCGAACACTAAAAGCAAACACAGTTGGATATGAAACCAAAATACGATTCTCAATTTTGTAGGTACAGTACTTCTTTCGGATTTTTATGAGCTGCACATAAAAATATCCATTGCTCAGTCGCCGTCATTTGCGTACATGTGTTAGGGTTACATTGTTCCTAAACGTGACAAGAAATTATCAAAACGCGTCAAAAACCAGAACCAAGATTTTTCTCATTAACCTGCAGTTTAACGGCCAATCCGTTTAATTCCATACAAAATTGGCTAAAAAGCAACTATTTATCATAAGTCAAAATTTAAAAGAGTTTTGTTCGTATTTGAATGATTTAAACGATTTTAGAAGCATGTTTATACCGTAAATGTTCGTATTTCCAAACTCCCTCGTCTTGAGCGTCAGGAGGCGTTAAAATTGCTTCGATATTCGACGAATCTTTACGAATTAATTGTTGAATAAATTGCTGGACGTTCAACGTGCTTTCCATATCTTCGAACGACAATTCCGGCCACCGGCACCAATCCTAAGATAAAAAACAAACAAATATACAGTGTAATTAGCAATTTTAAAAAAAAAGAGTTTATTTTTTCAAACAACTAACATTACCTCGCGTTTCGTTCCCGGGCGATTCCGCCATACTAATTGCTTCTTTTCAATAACTTCCGTCATCGTTTCGCTTTGGTTAGATACAAGTAGCGGAAAAAAATTCGTGAAATTTGCTTGAATTTTGCCAAAATATTGGTCTGATCGGAAAATAATATTTCTCCTTAGTTAAAATTCAGATTCAAAATGAATAATGTAAATTGCGCAAAATCATCCAAACGGTGTTTCCAAGCTGAGCAACTGGAAAAGCGAAAATTTGCTTTTTCTGCTTTTTTACAGTTACGGAAACAAATCGCGAAAAATCAATAGATATTGCTATTAAGAGTATAAAAACGTAATGAAATTTGTTTTTTCATGTAAATTCAAGTCAATTTCTGTTTGTATATTTACATACTGATATAATACAGGTTATTAATTAATCGAGCAATATCGATTTTATCAATTGCTGTTAATAGTAGTGTGAAAATTATTTCATAAATGAAATTGAAAAATTAATGAAAAGTCATCCAAAAGTAAGATTTTTGGTGTTGAAAGCTCATTATCGATAATTTTAGCAAGTGGCACTTTTGAGTCAAAATAGTAGACTAACGTTCGTATTACAGTACTGTGACATACTTTTTCCACAGTATATTTTTTAACCCAGCAAATGATCACTTTAAAAGATGTAAAGCGTGTTGGCGGAAGAAGATTCATTTTTCCGCCATTTAGCAAGTTGGTCGTTGCGGTGAACGGTCTGGTTTTGTGTCTGGCACCCACTGAACATGATATCTTTTCGAAACACTTTCTATTTTCGTAAGTTTGTATTTAATATCACATATCGTTCCGATCATCATCGGAGCTGATTCTTATATTTAGGCTTTTTGGTATATTCCATTATGATTCTAGTGCTACTTTGCGGCTCAGCACAGCCTCAACCCACTGATGACGACAACACAACTTGTAAGTGAAGTTAATTTTTAGTGAAATGAACGATTTTTTGACATTTTATTCGTTTTTTAATGGTCGAATCGTCAGACATCTCCAGTTCCGAACCAGAAGACAGTACGAACAGCGAAAGTATCATCGACAGTACCGATAACTCTACAGAAAAGTCTCCCGAAATTTTCGACAACAGTACCGCACTGGTAATACAAACTGGAAAACCCACTGATGCATCGCTAATTCTTCCAAGAAAACGTAAGTTTAATTTTCATAATTTTCATCCGCTTTTACCTGTTATCGCTTTTCAAACTAAATTAAATATTGTTCGTTACGGTTATTTGCAAACTTTTAGCAATTTTTATTAGTTAAAAAAGGCCTCGAAGCGTGGATATACGTGTTAATTTTTGGTTTCATCGCAATCTTCACCGTCGTCGTGCTAATTTGCCTCATGGTTTGCGCCCGTGGAATGAAAGAAACGAGAAAAAGCAAAAAGTCGAGCGTCAAAGGTAAAAGAAGACATCGAAGGACGATAATCGGTTACAGTAACTTGACTGTTTCCGTTTGTACATAGATGAACCGTCGAAGAAAACAATGAAAGTGATTGTGAAACGCCCGCAAGAAAAGTTGCCGAAAAGTTTTCCGATATGCGACGCACCATCACCACCGATCCAGAAATCGCCACCGAATGAAAAATCGCAAAGGGAAAAAGCTACAAAATCCTTCAGAGAAGAAGAGTTTATGCTCAAGTCCGCCCAAGAAGAATCCGCAAAAGAACCGTCGAAGAGATCGTACCGAGGTCCGAGGAAATCGAACAGGGAAATATTGATGTCTGCGAAAGAAGGAGACTCGTCATTCCGAGAACCGCCGAAAAAATCGCCAATTCGACAACCGTTGAAAAAATCGTCATTCCGAGGGTCGTCAAAAAAATCGTCGCTGAAGTCAGGAAAGGAAACGCAACCGCCGCGACCGCTGAATTTACCGCAACCAATATACTTGCCGCCACCGCCGCCGAAACCAGCTAAAAAACCGATTTTTGGAGAGCATCCGAAAGTTGTCGTCGCTCCATTGCCACCGCCTCGTCCAGTTCCGTTCAAATTCGACGACGATGGATCCACGTCCGAAGGGTAAGCCGATTTGAAGTTGATTCGTTTGTAGTTAGCAAACAATGTGGCAAGCAAAAATGTTTCTGCACTCAGGTCGACAACGAGTTACTCAACGACAACAGGATCAACTACAACGGGAACAGCATCCACTCGCGGTACTATTTCGTCATTTGGATCGTCGGTCAATCGAAGCAAAAGTGCTCGCAACAGGTATCCCGCCCCGAAAGGAACCGCTCCAGTCAATGTTTCACAACCTGCCAAACAATAAAAATTTGATCGTTCTCCTTTTTTCACTTACTTCACGATTTCGTATTGCATGTTTATATTCGTTTTTTATCGCATTTTAACTTTACGCGTTGTTTATATTTAAATTTTCGCCGGTATTAATCGTTACTTACATAATTACAATTAATTAATTAATAAACTTGCTGAGCTTTTCGATCTATTTCAATAATGCATATTTGCCAGTTTTTGCATGTTTTCGATTGATACATGCACAAAGTGAGTTTTAAATTGATGAAATCTTTATTGAAAATAACTGGTTAAAAAAACTGGATACTTTTTAAATTTTGCAACAAAAACTTCTCGTAATTGAAATCTTAAGCCATGGTGTTATTTTTTACCCGACATCAAAGAATAAAAAACATAAACACATGAAACAAATTAATTATAACCGCGCCGAATCGTAAGCTTTCGCACTGAAACCAATATGACCGCAAAAACAGTACAATAAAACACGAAAGAATGTCTCTGCGAACTTTTTTCAAACATAAACAAAATAAAGACACTCCAACAGAACAAAACTTATAATAATAGTGCGGTATGAAGAATTAATGAATTTATTTACAAATCAAAAAGAATTTCTTTTTGCTCTGTCAATCGAAACGGAAAAACAAAAAAACAACAGATTCTCCGAAAAATCAACGAAAATCATAAGAACGTAATAACTAGCGAAATTTTTTTGTTTTGCAAAAATATGTTACGATAGAGAAGAATTTTCCTAAATTTGTGTAATTAATTAAGTATCATACTCTAAAGTTTAGAGTTGTTAATTTTCGATATTGTTGATATGATCCTTCTTTCTTATTCAATGATGTGTCGGTTGAACGGGAGCGGTGAAAGCTTCTCCGGTCAATGGGCGACCCCTTGATAATGAAAAGAAATGAATTAGATGAAATAAACTAGGTGAACAAACCGTAAATCAGTAAAGCTTTAGTATTAGTTGCTAGCTCTACATAGTTCAGAAAAAGTCGCGAAAAACTAGTTTTTAGCATTTTTGAAAAAGAAGCCAATTAATCTTCTACAAATACAGTTTTATTAGTAATCGCATTCCTACTCACGACATCTCGGATTTCTCGTTGCCGAAACGTTCACCAGTGTCTGTTGTCAATGTTCCGGCACCTAAACCGAATCCAACTCCTTTCGGTCCGTATTTACGACCATGGCATTGTTTGCAAAACAGTTCGGCTCCATGTTCGCAAACTATCGTCGAATCCAATAATTTATTGCACATTGCTACATTGATAGAAAAGAAAAGAATTCTGACTAAAAACAGCTATGACCGAAAACTAGAAGTATAGGACAAAAAAAGCAAATTAATGAAAAATGACACTAATGTACAATAAACACGACAGATTCATACCACCAAAGCATTCATAAAGAGCCCGCAAACAAATATGTTTGAGTGCGGAACATGTTTCTGCTCTTACGTCATTTCTGAACTCGTGTTTCCGAATCGTTCCCCGGTATCCATGGATAAAGCACCACTACCGAGTCCGAAACCAACCCCTTTGGGTCCGTATTTTCTACCGTGACATTGTTTACAGTACAATTCCTTTTGATGTTCGGCGACGGTCACAGAATCCAACAGTTTATTGCACATAGCTAACACACAACAACGAGCAGTTTGTATAAAACAAAAAACGTGTTAAAAATTTTAAAAAAATGAATTTATGATGCTGATTTAGTAAATTATGGCATTAATTAGTAATTGCGGCTTCGATCAGTTGGTTTTGTGATAAGAAATATGTTAGAAAATAACGTCATTCGTGAAACGTTTTTCAGTCGATGACGTGATTAACTGTGTCATATTTCCCAGAAAAAACAAACAGAAAACGCATCTGGAAATTATTTGCACGATTCATAAGTGTATTTAGAAACTTTCATGATGAACTTAATATCCAAAATACTCAAGTAATATCGCCTGTCTCTTGAAATTATAAACTGGACAATTACATAAAACACGAAACGAAAAAATGCGACTTCAGACTTGCACGAACCATCACACGAAACTAAACGAACCGGACCGGTTTCATTCAAAGACGGAAAGTAAATTTTTCGAGAAAAGTGCGAACGAATTTTGTTACAAAATTCACTTACTACATTTGAAGCAAAATTTGTGCCATTTGTAACCGCCAGCTACCATTTCTTCAGCTGCATACACGGATTTGCCGCATTTCGGGCATTTGGATACTTCTGGCGCCTTAAACGGCATGATTCCAAATTCGAAAACTAAAAACGACAAGAAACTAAATAGCAGACAGCTAATTGATGGAAATTGCACAACATATTGAGCACTGAGAGCAGCGATTGCTCAACAAATGGTGATATCAGTAAATTTTTCGTTTCTAAAGTACAATAATCATAGATGGCGATTGAGGCATCGTCGACGAAAATCGCCGCCAATTTTTGCTGGGAAAGGTAATGTCAAGGTTAGGCGAAGTTTGGATGGAATGTTTAATATTAGAGGACGCGGAAAAATGTATGGACGTAGAAGAAAAATATGTCGGAAATCGCCAACAGCGAATTTCGAAACGATCGTATTATTGGATTTTATGTGAACAGTCTACGTACGCCAAAAAAAATACTGTATACTATATTTTCTAAAATTGTACGACGAAGAAATAGTAATAGTATCCCACGATTATAATTACATTGTCGAACAGATTAGTTATAGAATAATAATAGAATACCGTATTACATATAAGCGAACACAATAAACTTACGTGACTAAAATTTGAAGGAAATTTTTTGAAAACACGTATACGTTTTCGAAAACTTGAAGTTAGCAAGTAGTACACTTTTCGAACTCGAAACTAAACGAAATAATAAACTAAACTGAAGAAGCTCGGCCGTCGGTGAGGGTTTTAAAAGCAAAACTTGCTGACTTTCGTTATGTTTCTATTTATAAAATCGGGGCACGCAACTTTTCGATGAGAAAGCTGAACTGAAAAGTGACTAAGGCCAATCGTCGAAAGTTCTCGAGACGAAACGTTTGCAACCGTTTTATGAAACGGACGCGAAAAGAAGGGGCTGTTGGCGAGCTACTGACTGATGGGTGTTTGGTAGCTTTAGCTAGCTGGCTTCTGCATACTATTAGTTTCGTTGGTTTGTCGCAAGTTTTAAGAACGTTATACATTTCTTTTCGATGATTTTGATGGGGGGACCCGGGTATGATTCGAGTTTCGTTTCGGATGAGTCACAGAAAACACAACGAATATCACGATTTTCAACGAAAAGAAACTCAAAAGTAAATAGGTACACAGTAGTATAGTACGAGGATTCGGTCCGACGGCGGCGATGTGGGGCATTTGTTGGTTGGACGAGAAAAATCCCCTCGTCTATCGTTCCGTTCTACCCTTGGTAACAGCCGACGGACGTCCCGTCATCAACACCGCCGACGTACCAGTATACATCTGTCTGAAGTCTGCAAATGCGAAAGTTATAGTCTCGAAAAAACTTTGTTATCGTGTTTTTTAAGACGGGTCGAAAAAAGTTTCTGGAGTGAAAATGGTTCCATTCTTTAAAACTCAATTTTCAGCATACAATAGCGCCGGAAAAAGACTGATTCAATCACAAAGCGAAAGGTTAAGCTGATTACATTAAAAGTGCACTTGTTTTAAAAGTTATTCAATAAAGTTCAAACTGCTTATCGACTGAAAAACGACTTTCGCTGAAAAAGTTGACTATTCGTCGAAAATCAGAACATTTTTCGATTCACATCACAGTAATCTGATTTGCGAAACTACTTCGGTTCAACGAAGATCCATTTTTAACCTACTGAACTGTTACTTAGAACGGCCAGTATTTCGTCAATTTCGCCTTTTATTTCAATCATGCGACGGCGACGACGAGGTAGAAAGTCAGTGTCATGTAAAGAGAAGTGGATTCTACGGCGATAAATATAACACAGTTCGTTCAATACTGACACAATAAACGGCGACCATTTTAATTAAACTGGGTCGAAAGATGAAACGTTACGAAAAACATTCCGCACTATTCAATTTTCGGTTTTTGTCTAAAAGTGATAAAAGTTTTCTACATTATGTTTACCCTGGGTCAGTAGTTCTTCGAATTAAATTCGAGACAAGGTCGTCCAAAACGGGGTACAGAACATTGCCCAGGATCTTCTGATGGGTAGTACCATTTTTACGCCGACCCGCTCCTAGGTAGAAATTATGTTTGATCCAAATTTCTCCTTTCCAAAATTTTACTTTAGTTTTTATTTTTATTCACAATGTTTGAATGGATATGACACTTCTACAGTTCGTTCTCCGTCTTAGATATGCTTCATGAATTTTTCTGGTCGATTTTCGCTATTTCAAAGCAGATATTCCTTAATATTAATCGCTGTAAGTGCTCGGCCTCGACTGTTAAGTCGACCTTTGAACGCAAAAAATGTTTCTTTTAGTTGCTTACTCTGATAATACCTTACAGTATTACGATTCCTATAGATAATGGTTTGATTGGAAGTGAAATTAAAACAGGTGAAAAGAAAAACGGTCACTGTAATTTACTTTCAAAGCTCAAAATTGTACCTTTTAGAGTGCATGAGCGGGAAATTAGTTGATTTATTATTTGTGTTGGATGGTTCGGGATCTATCGGCGAAATAACATTCGAAAAACAAAAAAGCTTTATTATTTCAATCGTAAACCGTTTAAATATCAGCGATAATTCAACTCGAGTAGCCGTTATTCAATTCAGCGACGAAGCCAAAGTCGAAATTTCACTGAAGGTTGTGGAGACCGAAGTTTATCAATTTTCGATTGATAAACAACCATTTTTTTGATTCAGGATTATTCGCAAGTTGGTTCGTTAGTATCGGCAATTACCAAGCTCCAATACCTTAGCGGCACAACATTAACCGGACAAGCCTTGGAACTAGCAAGAAATAAAGGTTTAGCAGGTGGACGAGGGTCAACAGTGAGAAAAATAATTGTCTTAATCACCGACGGTCAAGCTCAAGACGACGTCGTCGGACCAGCGACGAAACTGAAAAACGATGGAGTTATTGTTTTCGCCGTTGGTGTTACGAATTTAATAAATGTTAACGAACTCACGTCCATCGCCGGCAGTCCTCAACGAGTGTTCACGGTGGAAAATTTCAATAAACTCGACGACACGTTATCGACCTTGATCACTCGCGAATTTTGCAAAACAATAATTCGTAACAGTGTTTCACAATTTTGTCCCAGTTGGCAACTGTTTTTGCTAGCAAAGGTCCATTTTTTTCAGAAGGCGGAATTCCAGAAGTAGTATGCCAAAGTGACAGCATTGGCGTTCGAGCAAAGACTCGTAATCCGTTCGAAGGAAACGTTTTTGTCAAAGGATTTTTCCATACAAATGCTTGTAGAATGAGCGCAATAACGTTCTCCGCTAATCCTACCGTTATTGGTTTGACAGTGCCATTTAATGATTGCGGTGTTCGACGGTTTCGTTCGGTAAGGTTGAGAAGATATATTTTTATCACAAATGGTTAGAATATCTGCGTTTATATGAATGAAAGCGGACACAAACTTGTAACTTGCTAAGACACATCACAATCCCTTATGAAAGTAAAAACAATGTAACACTGAGTGTTATGTAACATTATAAAACAAGACCATCTTTTACGTTTTCGAAATGGAGCACTGTTAATCCTTGAAACACTGTTCTTTTTGTACGTAATAACGTTGTTTTTATAGTTGAATCCGCGCGGATTCTTCGTCGAAACAACTGTCGTATTCAGTTTTCATCCGTCATTTTTGACAAAAGTGGACCAAGCCGTGAAAATACAGTGCTTTTACATGGAAGCTAATAAAACAGTTCATGCAGAACTTGATGTTAGGTATGGATGTACGAAACTGAACGAAAAGCGTCCGTTTGTTGAATCAAAAGTTACGAAATGATTTTAGTCCCATAACGCCGCTTTTCGCAACGCATAATGTGCCCATGCCCGTTTGCTTCTATACGCTGCATGAAACTAGTCCGGACGGTCCACTTATTAGATATGCCAATATCGGTCAATCTGTTGTTCATCGTTGGGAGTGCCAACAGCAGTGTAAGCCACGATAAGAACTTCGATAAAATTTTGTTCAAAACTTATATTTCTTTAGCAACTTCCCAGGACGTTTTTGGAATGTTAGTTCACAGTTGTTTCGTCGAAGATGGAAGTGGAAATCGAGCGCAAATTTTGGACTCTAAAGGGTAGAAGTGCAAGCCCTAAACGTGAAATGAATAAGCACGAACAACAACATTTTTGATTCCTAGATGTGGCATCGATCGCCATTTACTCGGAACACCCGATTACTCAGACACTTTGCGTTTAGCATTCAAAGAATCGCACGTTTTCAAGTTCGCCGACAAACCGATGTTACAATTTCAGTGCCAAATCAGTGTTTGTATAAAATACGATAACGGGTGTTCTGGAATAACGGTAAAGTAACACAATTTGTCAGCAGTTTATAGTTTCAAAACCCCTTAAAAATCCTTTAGCCTCCATCTTGTAACAATTCAAGATTTTCTCGGGACATTTCTGAATTCGACGACTGGATAGATACCCTCGATATAACATCAAATATGATAACCGTTTTCGAAGAAGAAGAGTCATCATTAAGAGGTACGCACAATCATCATATATTCCAAATTAGTTTATGAAATCAAAGTCACGAATGAATAATGTTCTTTTTCAGACGTCTCTAAGCAATTTTCCAAAGTTACTAATTCTAGTCAAACTTGTTTCAATAATTTCTCGTTTTTGCTCATTATCGGTTTCGTAGTGCTAACTCATGTAATTATAATTGTAAATGTAGTCTATCACGTAAAAAAACGTAAACGTAATGTTTCATAATAAAAATCAATTAAGATTGTAAACGATTTTGATCTAATCGATAAAAAATGGAGTTATTTGTAAAATAAGTTGATAAAGCGATTAAAAAATTGAAACGTTGTTTAATGGTTTCCAAATTGTCAATTTAATTAATGAAATATTCTAACAGCGTGTTACAAAAAAGATATTTTTTGTAAATGCGAACCATAATTTTACATGTAACACAGAACTAACGGAATAAAAATACAAACGTACAATTTGTAAACACTTTGCTATGCTTAACAAACTCATCTACGAATAATAAATTGCACAAATTATCGTCGAATGAAACGGAAATAAGATAAAAACCATCAACTTATAATAAAATATATGATTTATCTACAAGAAGAAAATGTCTACAAAATTTTCATAATTTTGTACCAACTCCATCCGGTAAAGGTCCGATAGATATTTCAGCTCTGCTACTTCGAATTGCAGCTAAAGCCTCCGGCGTTTCTTTCCAAGGTTTTAAAACGTTCGTCCACTTCTACAACACGACAGTGTACATTATGAGTTCATAAAGTGTACCAAATGAAAACGATTTTACCTGTGAAAGCGTTTGTCCAGGAGCTTGTATGAATTTAAAAACGCCAACAATTGGTATGACGGAGGCTGAGGAAAATCCGACGATCCATCCGGCCACTTCCATCCACGCCGGATATGTGTATCCGTCAACGTGGACTGGTGTGTAAAATATTAAACCGTAAATGACATTGTACTACAAAGAAAACGGTAAAAATCGTTTCATTGGCTTTCTGAGTCGTTTTTTCTTGTTTAATGTTTTTAACTGTACCACTAAAAAAGCGGGTCCGACAAATGCCCAGCAGAATCGCCAATAAAAACCTGGTTCGAATCCGAGCATTTCTTTTATGTCGGCTAGGAAACGTTTCAGTCCTATAACGTTACGTTTTAAGTGTATAAAAACATTCGAGCAAGTTTAATAGTTATTACATAATAGCTCGGATAATAATCCGGTAATTACCGTATATCCAAGAGATCACCATGGTTTCGAAAAAGACCGCTATTAGCAATCCCCATGAAGCGGCGTAATGGCTCATAAACTCGACGAATAACAGTCCGGCCTGTAAAAATGTTTCCGAAATTTAGGATAAATGAAAAAATAAGAAATTCATCGTTCAATATACGTTTACATATGAAATTAAACCTCTTCTACCATTAAAATTTTTACCTGAGAGCACATTAATAGACCGATCAGCATGTAAAAACTAAACAAACAAGCGACGAAAAGTTCTCGATTTCGTCGAATTATTGGAAATTCGTCGCTTAATCCAGTAATAATTGCTTCAGAACCTCCAAACTTAAAAAAAATGCATGAATCAATTTTTGTGACCCAATTGTCCATTTCAGTGACACACTTACCGAACTATCCAGGCCCAAAGTAAGAAGCATCATGAAAAACAACAACGACCAAAATGTTGATCCGGGCATTGTCGCCAAAGCTTCAGGATAAACGACGAATACAAGACCGGGTCCTGAAACACGGCGTAGCGGTGAATTTTTTGAAATCAGACGAGACACCATTTTTCCAAACCTTGATCGGCAACTTGATCTATAGGTTTTCCAGATTTACAGGACATATAGCCAAGAACGGAGAAAATGACGAATCCTGCCAAAAAACTAGTCGCACAGTTGACTGAACTTGTTATTAATGCATCACTGAAATGAAACGCATTTTCTACATTCCCGATCAACGTACAGTATACCGAATGGCGTCACTCACTAATAAACGTTATTGTGAAACTTATTGTAGCTGGCAAATGCAAGTAAGACGCCGAAACCAGGACCAAGTGAAAAGAAGACTTGCGTGGCTGCTTCGAGCCAGACCTACAAGATTTCAATCCGCAACTTGAAACGTGTTTTACAAAATTACTCCGTTTAACAACTTACCCGCCCATCTTTTAGCCTTTGAATGTCCGGATACAAGTAATATTTGATTCCATCAATTGCTCCAGGTAATGTTACGCCGCGAATTAACAGAGAGAACAAGACGATATACGGGAATACCGCCGTGAACCACACGACCTTATTGAGAAACAGAAATCGTTTCACGAAATGCGATCTCGAACAAGTTTGATTTACTTTACTTTGCCGGACATTTTTATGCCTTTCCAAAGACTAAAGTAACAAATTAGATAAACGGCTAACAAACAAAGCGTCAATTGCCATTTCAGTTCGCCTGGACGATCGACGCCAACGCCGATGTGATTGTTTTTATCGCGTAAGCCCAAAACTTGATTACTGTAACGGTACAAAAATTAAAACGCAAGTAATACAAAAAGACACAACTAAATGGAATTATAAATGGGCACTGTTCGCAAGCTCAGGTTGTATGATCGCTTTTGGGGACAAAAATTGTGCCTGTTTTGCTTTGCTTTACTTTTTGTGACTTGGCTAATAGAAAGTACTTACTAATAATACTCATGAGCCGCTGAAACTCTTTTCGTGTAACCGATGGCGGACGTATTTACATGTACAATGGGCAAACATTGAAAACTACTATTGCCGTCTAAATCCGTCCAAGAGAATGGTTCTTCGCACGCCGGCGAGTTCCAACTGTTATTGCAGTGACTCCAAGGAAGTATGCTCGTAAAAGAAGCAAAAAAGAAATGCAACGACCATGCGATGATAACGTTGTAGAAAAAATCGGCGTAGAATGCGATCAAAACGACGCAAAATCCGATTCCTCAAATACAATAAAGAGCAAATACATTAAACGTGATTTTAAATATTGGCCATTCTAAATCTAGCACCTTTAAATAACGGGCACACTCTTCCCCAGGTTGTTATGGCCCCCTGTCGGTAGTACTGACCAAGGGCCAGTTCCATATAAAACAGCGGTATACCAGCGAAAAGTAGCATCAAAATGTACGGTATTAAAAAAACTCCTGAAACAAATATACTTCCGTAGATACACATTTTTTGCGCAATAAAATCGTATGTCAATTACCTCCTCCGTTTTTAAAGCACAAATACGGAAATCGCCATACGTTCGCCAGGTCAACGGCAAATCCAATAACGGACAAAAGAAAGTCAACTTTGGTGCCCCACGTTTCTCTGTCGATCGTTTCGCGTTCGGTTATCGATAATCGACTTTGTAACGATACAGTATCCCCTTCGATGGATGGAACTTTGAGAAATATATCATTAACACTGTTGGTCGTTTTAATAAAACTATTACTACTGCGAGATCTGATCGGTTCATCGGTCAAACTGTTTTGCATTTTTCTAGCTGAAACACAGCAAAAAAAACCCAATACGATCATAAAAACGATTGAATATCGTTGGAAAAATGTTCAGAAAACAACACCATTCGACGAAGTTTTGGTTGCGCAAATCGAATTATATAAAATGAGCGTGTGTACAAAAACAATTACAGTAGTAATAATTCATGTTTTCAAAAATGATCTCGTACGGTTGTATTTCACTTACCAAGTTTTAGTTCTTCGGGCGTTAATTCACCCATGATGGGATACTTTTGGTTACGTTCAAAATTGGAAAGAATATATTTCGCATGAGTCTATTAAATGGCATGATTTGTAATATAACCGATACGAAAAACGTTCAATTGAAAATGTCCTTCGATAGACATATTAGCGCACGAATAATATAATCGTAAATCAAAAATTCGTTAACTTAAATCGGCTGTAGGCGCAGGAAGTGCTCGAGTATAGAAATCAAAGTATCTGGAATAAATGCAGAGTTCTTTTGATATCTGGCTAAACGGAAGACCGGTAATTTTCGGTTTCGCGAAATATTTTTCGATAAAAGCGTATTGTTATTTAGTATTATAGGTAACTGCTATTCCAACTATAGGAGCTGCTCATTTCGTTTTCAAAAAAGGGAAAAATCATGCGACCAACCAAGAATTTATCGGTTTCGTTTCTCTTTTTTTATATTCTAATTGTTCAAAGTTGAACCATTCGACGAATTAAGTTTTTTTTTCTCTTGAAAATAGGCGTAGGCGAATAATTGATCGGCCAATAATTGTTGAGAAAGTGAAACGTTAACCAGTACCATAAAAAACAATGTTTCTCATAATTGAAATCCAGGACGTTCTAATTTTAACGAGCTTGTCATCTTAAATAGCATAACCTTCGCGAGCGATCCTATAATCCAACAGGATAATGTGGCGACAAAGTCATCAATTTAATAATATTGTTTGAAAAGAGTCATGAACATGATCGAAACAAGAAAATCGCATTTCGTTTCCAATTCAAAAAGCGCAATTGTATCTATTTCGAAAATTTCATTAAAAATTTTATTACTGTTCAATGATTAAATAAAAAAACGTACCCCAAATTACATCTAATAATGCACGTTGTTTTCTATTTGCGAGGTATATGAGAAACATAAAGATTGCTTAAAAGTTATCAAGAAATATGCAAAACATGAGCGTTCATGTATTTTTCAGCTGAATGTAAATTGGTTACGAAATTAATATGTATTTTTCAGTTTGACTGCACATATTACGTCGCTAATTTATTCAATCTAATTCAGTCCAGTAAAACGCAACACTGTGGAAATAAAATGCTTCTACGTGAAAGGTTAAAATGCTGCAACTCTAATCGAATAATTATTGTTACAAAAAATCAGAAACAAAAAATTGCATAAAAACTTTACACACACAACGAGTTATTTGTACTTCGTAAAATGGAAAACGGTTTTTTTAAACTTTTATAATTCAATGACCCGTATCTTTCGTTAATTACTTTTAAAAGTAATCGCAAATGATTAACGATTTCCGCCTCGATTTCATTAATTTTCGTTTAATTTCAGTGTGGTTGTACGGTTTTGCGCTGAGTATATTCGTCGTTCTTGGTATAGTCTTTTACGGTCGAGAAAATAACCAAGTAAGCGCTAATTTCCTGAACTACGTATCGAAAATTGATTCAGCTTTTGATGCGATTTAGAATATTAATTCCAGCATTCGAGAGATAAAAACTAACAGGAAAAAACGCGAAGAGTTGAAGTCGAAAAAGTAGAATAACTTTTTTCGCATTTTATTTTTTCAGTATACGCTTCCTTTTTTTACACTCAGACCATCAATGCTAACACATAAACTGCATCAAAATAAACCTCGTGTGGCACCTACTGATTCATGCATAACGGCACAATTTGCTTACATGTTGAAAAATATACAGTAAGCCGTTCTTACTCACTGGTCATAGATGTTCGCACGCTGTAAAAACATTCATTTGTAGAGTATTCGGTCATTTGGAAAACGAGTTATTGGACGAAATGCGAAAACACATAGAAATAAAAAATCTCAAAGCAAAAGAAATATTGGTTCAACCGCCTGACGCCGATGACAGTATCTATATCGTACAAAGTGGCAAGCTAATTGTGTACATTCAAGATCCGGTAATTGCAATATCCATCATTCACAAATCAGTGATCGCTTAGTTGTGATTTGTGTTTTAGCCAGGCAAGCAATCGAACAAAGTCTCGTTTCCGGTAAAAATTGTCGAAGAAGGCGACGCTGTGTTTAGTATGCTGAGTATTTTGGACGTTCTTACAGTAATTATTTTCCTTTCACTTCAGCACACACCACTTTTTACTGTGAATCAGTATGTTTGTTGCAGAACTATCCATCTGCGTTAAAAACAGTTACAGTTAAAGCCGAAGTTCCTTCAGTTGTTTTCAAGTGACCGATTTTGCTAAATCGAGGCAAATTTTGTGCAGATATTTTTTTTATAGATTACCCACCACGTTGTTTAAAGATGTTTTCGAAAAGTATCCTGAATCGTGGATCAGAGTCGTTCAAAATATCGCTTTAAATCTACAACATGTCACGTTCGATACTCTAAATTCGTTTCTCGGTTTGACACAAGAACTCTTAAAAACGGTAACAGATTTCTTATCAAAAAATTCTCGCTTTTGCACCGATTTCGTGAATTTATAGTCCCTCATTGAACAGAGTTCAAGTAAAAAAGTTTCACTTCCTGTTACTAAACTGAATGTCAAAGGTATATTGATTTTTTTGTTTCTTTTTAATTATTTATGATCAGATTGTGTTTTTTTTCTATCAGAAACCGCAAGTATTACTGTTAAATCGCAAAAAAGGATCTCTAAACCCGCTCGAGAAAAAGTTAATCAAATTTACACGAAAAAGTTTGCTCAAATGTTAGGATTGACAGTAACGAAAAGCGAACAATTTTGTCGTTTAATATTTGAACGAACAGTTAATTATTTCTTAGGAAACCGAAGAATCGTTCTTGAAATACAAAATCGAAGTTGTCAGTTATCCGCACGGTCACATTTTATGCGAACAAGGCTCTCTTGTGAGGTTAAATTTTAAAATATGAGTGAAATCATTTTCGATTCATATTTTGCTCCAGTTATGCTCATTGTATTACGTAATACACGGCACGGTGGAAATGTTGCAAGAAACTATTGACCACAGCAAAACGTTGGTCATTTCGAAAGCTCATCAAAACGAAGTTGTTGGAAGTTTGGCGATTTTAACAGGAGCATCTTTTTATTCCTTGAGAACATCACATCCGACGCTTGTTGCTGCAGTAAAAAAAGAGGATATGTACGAGTAAGTTTGAAAAACAACTCGAAATACCTCGCTGAGAATGAAAAAATGTTAGCTACGATGTTTTTTAGATTTCATACTTTCGGGATATTTTTTAGCTTTGTTAATGTGCTTTTAGTTTGATGAAAATGAATCCAAGGATCGTATTGAAATTAGCCCACTTTCTGGTGCAAAGAATTTCGCCGTTTGTTCGCCAGATTGATTTCGCTTTATCCTGGTTAATGTGTGACGCCGGTCACATTTTGTACAAGTAAATGAAAACTGCAGGTTTCTGAATAACATGAGGTTGATTTAATTTTTTTTTCAAAGGCAGCATGATCCCCCAGACGCTTTGTATTTGGTTCTCAGCGGACGTTTACGCGCAGTCGTAACTGATGCAGACAGTGAGAAAATCATCGATGAATATGGTCGATCAGATGTTATTGGAATGGTAAAACTGTGTAAATTTACGTTTCTAGAATATTTAATTATCTTTTGCGCTTTTTTCGACAGCTTGAACTATTCACCGAACAAAAAAGGTCCTCCACCGTGATAACCGTCCGTTCAACTGAATTGGCAAAACTGCCAATTGGTCTGCTCAATTTTATAAAACATAAACATCCACAGGTAGAATAGGGTTCTTAATCAACTTTTATATGTTCAGAATTTCAAATATAAATCTTTTACTTACCCCAGATTCTCTCTCCATTAGTGAAACTTATGAGCACGTCAATGGTACGTCAACAGGAACATAAATTCGGTATCAGCACCTGTTTTACCGTTTAGCTAAGGATAATTTGTTTCAAGAAAGTTTTTCTAAGGAATGGAAGAAACATGCGCTAATGTGACTAATTTGAACACAGTTGCAGTAATGGCAGTTTCGCGCGATGTGCCGTTAAAGCGTTTCACATTGGAACTTTGGCACAACCTTAACATAATAAAACCAACGAAAAGGCTTTCCGTCGATGTCGTCGAAGAATCGCTCGGTAGTCACGCTCTGGAAAAGTAACAAATAAACATTTCTTTTGTAACAAGTATTGCGACATATTTTTCTCCAAAAAAGCGTTATTTGTTTTCAGGGTTAACGAATATCGACTTCTAAGTTGGTTGAATTCACAGGAAGAATCGTACCGACTGGTGCTGTACCAATGCGATATGAATCTCACAGATTGGACAAAACGCTGCATTCGTCAAGCCGACTGCATTTTAATCGTTGCAATGGGACCCAATTCGCCGACAATAGGACCGGTGGATCGGCTGTTTTGTTTTTTACAATGTCAACCGTTTTGTTAACCCATTTTTAGTTTGTTTAGATCGGAAAAGAGTTCCAAAATCTTTGCGTCAGTACCCAGAAAAAGCTCATTCTACTCTGGCCTTGGAAGGCGAAACGTCCTTGTAACACATCCGATTGGTTGAACGTTCAGAACGATGTATCGTCTCATTTTCATATCCGTGCTCACTATCATTTGTTCGTCAAAAATTCACCCCAACAATCAGTACGAAGTGTTTCGACTTTTGCCACGTTTTGGCTTTCGAAATACTTTCTCTTGTTCAGCTTCTATTTTACGAAAAGAAGTTTGCTCAAGGAACTGATAAATTCTCTGATTTCTCTCGATTAGCTCGAATGCTAACTGGAACTTCGGTTGGATTGGTACTCGGTGGTGGTGGAGCAAGGTTAAATTCATAAGCACATTATTGGCTTCCATTTTACTGAAAAGCACCCGTTTTGGTTTCAGAGGAGCGGCACACGTTGGAGTTATTAGAGCGTTAAAAAAGGCGGGAATTCCCATTGATATCGTCGGAGGAACTAGTATCGGCTCATTTATCGGAGGATGTTATTGCTGTACTCCTGATTGGAAAGCCGTTCATAAAACTGCAAGCGTTTGGTTTAAGGTATTGCAACACCGAATTTTGATATTTTTTGTTACATTCGTTGAAAATAATAATTTTTTTCGAGACAATGGCATCTTTTTGGTCAAAATTGTTCGATTTAACTTATCCGTATTCATCGATTTTCGCAGGCAAGTTAGAAATAAACTTTGTTCATGTCGTGAAAATGTAGGATAATTTACGAATCTTGCCATTTGTTTCACTCAACAATTGGCTTTATTTGGTATTTTAGGGAACGTTTTCAATGCCTCAGTTAAAAAAGCTTTTCAAAATATACAAATTGAAGATTTGTGGTTGCCATATTTTGCCGTTACAACTGATATAACTTCGTCGGAAATGCGCGTTCATCAAACTGGTAATCACAATGAAATATTTCCCATTGTGTAACTTTTCGAAGCAAAAATACGTTTCAACAAAATTTTGTTCTCAGGAACTTTGTGGCGTTATTGCCGAGCTAGCATGTCAATCGCCGGTTTCTTGCCACCGATTTGCAATAGCCGCGATGATGGTCACTTATTACTGGATGGTTGTTACGTGAATAATTTACCGGGTACAATTTTGATATCTTATCAGTTATTTTTGTGAAACGATTATTTGCTCGATTGTTGAAAAATTTATCAAGAAGCGGTACAACATGTAGAAACACTAATCGTCTCACTCGATTTCAGCGGACGTTATGAAAAACATGGGCGTAACTAGCATATTGGCTGTAGATATCGGCGCAGAAGATACCGAAGAATTAACGGATTACGGCGATTCATTGTCTGGCTGGTGGCTATTGTGGAAAAAATGGAACCCGTTTACTGAACCGATAAAGGTAGGAAGTCGCCACGGATCAACTATATTGAGTCATTGACCAACAGTGGTCACGGACATCAATATTCACCGGTCACCGCTAAAATTTAATCCTTTTTATGCCGCATGTTTTACGGTTCCGTTTTTTGTTTCATTAGGTTCTAAACATGGCAGAAATTCAATCCCGTTTAGCTTACGTAAGTTGTGTTCGTCAGTTGGAAATCGTCAAGAAAGCTCCTTATTGTTATTACATCCGTCCACCGATAGATAAATGCAGTTCGTTAGATTTCGGATCTTTCGAAAATGTTTACGTAACCGATGTGATCTCGATAACTGTCAATTTCGATCGCCTCAGCACTTCAAATCGTTTCAGCATTTGGGTTACGAATACAGTAAAGAAATTTGCGATGTATGGTTGAAAAATGGAAAGTTTCAAGAATTTTTCTCCAGTCAAGTTACTACGGATTTAAAAGTAAACGATTAATGAAAGTGTTGTTTCTGTTTCAATTGCAACTGAAAACAATTTATGAGAATAAAATTTTGCAGGAGCAACCAAAACTTCAATCATCGTTCACCGATTTGGCAGCGATAGTTTCAACGATTGACACCCATTCGACGTCTCGTATGATGAAATTTTCATTCGATTCGATGTTAGAAATGATTTCGCATCAAAAAATTTTTTTAGTTTCTGTTTCCGAAAAATCGTTTGAATATTTAAATTTTCCCTTTCAAGTCGAAGGAGATAAACCCAAAGAAGTCGAATCAGATAAACCTAAAGAAAATATTGAATCTGATAAACCGACGAAAGCAGTCGGATCTTCACCAAAAACGTGATTTTCTAGTTCGTTAATGCAGCTAAATGTATTTCGTTAATTGTAAATTTCTAATTCACGTTTCAAATATTCATCTTTTTCGTTTTATTGTTAAAAATAAATCGCCAGACTAACCGACTTCTATTTAACAAAAGTAAAATTTAGCAATGAAAAATAAAGCGACAAAACAATAAACAAGCAATTGTAAATGAGATCAATTGCTGTTTTCTAGGTCCCACGCATGCCTCATTTCGTCCAAAGCCTCATCTCGACCACGCTCGTACGCAGCTTGGGTCGCTGTTTCAGCTTCAATTATCTAAAAAACGAACAGTTATGAAAACGTAATAAATACAAACTTTCGGTACCTTTTCTTCCAACATTTTTGTTTTGAATTCGGCATTCAACGTTATTTCCTTTTCCGTGGCGATCTGAAAGAAATAAGCATAAAGTTTAAAGCATGGCACCGTTTCCTCCCTTATGTCATCCTTATAAAATACATTTCGATTTCGAGAGAAGCCAACGTTTTTCTCAATTCGTCCGCTGCCGTTTGCCGATCGACGCATTCTTGTTTAAGGTACTCGTTTTCTCCCTGAATTAAGTCCAGATCGGTTAATTTTCGACGATCGTCGTCGTCCATATAGTTACTGTCGACAGGTTGTATTTCCATTGGAACTGATTTCAGCTTGCAAGGAACAATTTTTTTGATTGGCTTCTTCCAATTTCGTCGCATGTTCGCTGCTCAACGAATTAAACTTTTCAGCAGTTTGATTAAGAATTGGAAATAATTTTTGGCAATATTCCTGATAATTTTCACTGACGGTATCGCAATAAGTTTTCCATTTCCGAATAAACGATTCCAATTGCGTTTTCAACGACGTCATACCGATGTAGAAATCATTTCAACATTTATCTCGTAATTTTTCAATGATTCGAGATCTTTTTTCAAAATGCGATTTCGTTGCGCGATAAATTCGCGATTGTACTTACAAGGGAAGGTCCCCATACGTTATTTTAGTTGAGAAACGAGAATGTGTGAGTTTTGTAGAGGGGACTGAATGATGAACGATGGCGCTATAGTAAAGTGCCATCGCCAGACCAGTGGTCAGAAAAATGACCTCCAAAAATCGGGTGATGAGTATATGAAAGTCTGTATTTGTGTGTCATGCATACTAGCAGTAGCCTAGTGGTAGTGCTGCTGACTGTTAAACAAGAGGTATGCAGTTCGATTCCTGCTTGGGGCTAAC